>VCAZ01000222.1:5000-15000 GCA_005784505.1 Bagarius yarrelli
AAGAAAGTAAGTAATAAACTTATTCAAATCCCACCTATTGCTTTATAAACATCCCAATCTTACTTACTGCTCCAGAAAACATAATCTAATCTCACCTACTTTTATAGAAACATAGTGCAATTCCACCTTCTGCTGCAGAATCCTGGTCCAATTTTACCTAGTGCTCCAGAAACATAGGTTAATCCTACCTACTGATCCAGAAAAGTGATCCAATCTCACCACCTGCTCTGGAAACATAGTCCAATCTTACCAAATGCTCAAAAAACATTTGTACAATCCCACCTACTGCTCCAGAATCTTAGTTCAATCCCACCAAATTGTCTAAAAACATAGTCCAATCCGACCTACTGCCTCAGAAGCATAGTCCAATCTCATCAACTGCTCCAGAAACAGCCCAATTTCACTTATTGCTTCAGAGATGTAGTCCAATCTCACATACTGCACCAGAATCTTTGTTCCAGTCTTACCTACGGCTCCATAAACGTAGTCCAATCTCACAAACTGCTCTGGAAGTTTAGACCTACATTTCAATAAACTAAAAAACAGACCAATCCCATTCACTCACACTCTCCACTCCAAAGTGAGTCTGAGAAAGTTCTACCTCATCCTGACAGAAATCTATAGGTAATATAACAGGGCAGATTCTGCAGGTTCGGGGGGTCCGTGGGTGTGACATCATATTTGTGTGACATTTTACACTAAAATAAATTTTTAGAACTATTTTTCTTGTGTTCTAAAGTGTTAGTGCTGAACATCACAGGAACGCCAATTTATTCTTCAGTGGAACAAACGAATATCTTTAAACCACAGATTAAACAGGGGAAATCTATGACACACACACACCCACACACACACGCACTCTTTAAGATGGCTTAAATTACAGCGCCATTGAGAAGATCCTCGTGAAGCCCCTTTTTATTTGCCTCCTCGGGATATTTGACTGTACATGAACTACTGCTATGTCACAAAACACCTTCTGGCTGACGGGATTACAGTCGGTGACACTTATGAATTTCACGGCGGTTAAAAATAATTATTCTGATTCCTATTTTTGGGAATTTGGGATGAAACAGTAACCAGGTGATTGTCTTAAAAGTGAATTTTTCTCCAGTAAACACAGCATAATAATCCTTTTAATCACAGAGCACTGACAGGACACTGTTTACACAACACACTGCAGACACCGCAAGACTGTGTGTGGGTGTCTGGGTGTGTGTGTGTGTGTGTGTGTGTGTGTGTGTGTGTGTGTGTGAGGGGATTTCTATCAATAAAGACACCCATGAAAGGCGTGAAATCTTCTGTAGTCGGATGTAAATCGATTCAGAAGCTCAAGTTTCTCTTTATTGAGATAATAAAGACTTAAACAAGCAATGTGTCGCGTTTATGGTACAAAGTGTGTGTGTGTATGTGGATCTATCTATCTATCTATCTATCTATCTATCTATCTATCTATCTATATCTATCTATCTATCTATCTATCTATCTATCTATCTTTATGTTTGTCTATCCTTATCTGGCTGTCTCTCTGTCTATCTGTCTTACTCAATCTATCTATATGTTTGTTCATATCTATCTACCTATCTGTCTGTCTGTCTGTCTGTCTGTCTATCTATCTATCTATCTATCTATCTATCTATCTATCTGTCTGTCTGTCTGTCTGTCTGTCTGTCTGTCTGTCTATCTATCTATCTATCTATCTGTCTGTTGTTATCTATCTATCTATCTATCTATCTATCTATCTATCTATCTATCTATCTATATGTCTGTCTGTCTGTCTGTCTGTCTGTCTACCTTTGTATGATGTAGCGTAACATTCTTCCTACACTGGAACTAAGAGACTCAAAGCCTGTTCCAGCATGACAATGTCCCTGTGCACAAAGTCCCCCGATCTCCATGACTCCCGTCTGAACCCAAGACCTCCTTGCCTCAACATTATTGTCTCATTAATACTATTGGAACTGAATGAAAAACCTGCACAGAAGAACGGAGAAAATTTTAGGAGAAAGAGTGAGACACCTGGAATAGGATAATAAAAAGAACACAAGATGGAGAGAATGGAAAGGTATTCCAGTATCTTTGGTTGTCTTGTGTAAATAACAAAAATACTGAACCAGTCAGTGAGAGCTAGTTTTGGGGAAAATAAACAGCTTTTTAGGGACCATGTAAAAATGGATGGAGGCTCTTTTAAAGGTGGTGTCACATTCCGAGTCTGAGATGATGATTAAAATTACAGAACATGACCTCATACCTCAGAAACATCTAAACAAAAGGCTCCCCGTCAACCTCCAGCCGCCGAATCCAACACATTCCTTAAAGTTCGTTCCCAAAAGTGATGAAAATGAATTCTCGGAGAATCAAATATGATGACGTGACCAACATCAAGGCTCTGCTGCTGAAATCCAGAGTCAGCAAGCACATGGAGAACTTCAGAGCTCTGGAGAGGTTCAACCCTCAGTGGGATTTTTCCTCATTCATTAACAACACACAGGAATGTAGTTTACACACGGGACACGATCGATTTACAGCGAATCACTCAATAAAGAATGATGTGAAGTGAGATACGAGACAAAATAAACAGGTTTAAAAAAAAATGGTTAAACTGGCAAAAAGAGGAAGAAGAAATATAATATTAACTTTGAAAAACAAGCAAATGTTTACATAGAGAAAATATGTGTGTGTATATATATATATATATATATATATATATATATATATATATATATATATATATATATATATATATATATTTTTTTTTTTTTTTTTTTTTTTTTTTACAGTGCCCCCTGGAGCAGGAATGGTTAAGAGTCCTCTCAAGGACCCAGCAGTGGGGTAATGGTGGTGGTGGTGGGGCTTGAGCCAATCAACAACTCTCAGGTCTTCCAATCAACAACTCAGCACCTTAACCATTTGCACCACCACTGCCCCCCACTGCGCTATTAATTAGTTAGCACTGTTGCCTCAAAGTAAGAAGGTCCCGGGTTTCCCCCTGCAGGGGTCTTTCTGTTTGTGTGTGTTTACTCCGGGTTCTCCAGTTTCCCTTCACAGTCCAAAAACATGTATGTTAGATTGATTAGTAGAGAGATAGATTAGTGTGTGTGTGTGTTGTGTGGTTTTGTGTGTGTGTGTGTGGTTTTTTGTCTGTATGTGTCTCTGTAATGAACTGTTGACTTGTCCAGGGTGACTCCTGTATTTCACCCAATGACAGTTAGGATAAACTCCAGCAGATCCCTGTGACCCTGAATAGGAATAAGCGGCTGTAGATAATGGACGGATGGATGTTGGTGATGAATCAGATGCTTTCAGCCTGTAGTTAAAAATATTTATTTTAAATAATTAATAACAATAAATACACATCAAATAATGACTTCATTACTCCTAATACTGATATTCATGCTTTTTACTGGCTTCCATTTAATTTCAAATAAAGGTTCTACCAAAAACAAATAAAGAGGTCAACTGAAATTTTAAAGCTCGCCGCAACTTTACCCATCCGTTTCTGTTCCAGAATCCCAGCGTCCCTTTGGTGTCCCGAGCTTCTGTCTTCTGAGTATGAAGTTTTGTCAGGTGTAAAATGACATCATGGCTCTGGCTTCAAACAGAGCAACTGTTCATTGTCACCAATCAGAGCAGAAAATCAGAGATAAATGGGGCTCTGGAGCATCATGCCATTATGGAGCCAAAGGCGGGTAGATCGGACTGTACGAGTTCGACATCGGAACAACCGGTGTCCCTTTTGGAAACGTGTCATTAGTAATTACAACGGGAGTAAAACGGCGCTTTGATGAAGCTGATCAAAAAATCTTGTTGGAGAAGAAAGTGAGAAAGAGTGAGAAATATTCACAATTGTAGTATTACGTTTGTCCTTCTGCTGCTACCCATCACTCCACCAGGTGTTCCTAATAAATTAAAAACCATGTTTGAGGAAATGTGCTAGCTATGTAGCATGCTAAGCAGTTTAGGTTCAGTGCTTTAAGAAGATAAGAAATCTTAGAGACAAGAGCACTGAGGAAGAAATTGGTGGCAGAGCGGGAAGTAGCAGAGCTGAAGATGTTGATGTTTTCTTTGGGAGTGACAAAGTTGGACAGGATTAGGAACGAGTTCATTAGGGGGACGGCTCATGTTAGATGTTTTAGAGAGAAAGTCAGGGAAGCACAGATTGAGGTGGTTTGGACATGTCCAGAGGAGGGATAGTGAATGTATCTGTAGGAGGATGTTAGAAATGAAGCTAACAGGCAGAAGATAAAGAGGAAGACCAGAGAGGAGGTATTTGGATGCGATAAACGAGGACATGAAGTTAGTGTGTGTGAGTGAAGAGGATGTAGAGACCCCTAAACAAGAACAGCCGAAAGGAGAACAAAAAGAAGTACACAAAATGCTCTAAAGAGGGTTTTTTCCCCAAACCTTCTTTCATGAGTGTAAAAAACCCCAGTAAGACATTTCGACGTGTCCTGGTTTTGTCTGTGGTCTTGTTTTAACAGGAGTAATTTGGCTTGAGGTTTGTTAAACGACAAATCTGGTGTTTGTTTTACTGTATTTTTGTTCTGAGGTCAATAGATGGATGTGAAAATATTCTTTATTAAATGGGACGCGACCCTAGAAGATGGCAAGAAGACACGGAAAAAGAGCAGAAGAAGAACTATACTTTCTACATGAGCACGATGAGATGAATGTGATTGATAACTGAGACTTGAGACTTAATGAGAATTGTGGCCACTGGGCTAAATGCAGAGGGCGTGGCCACTTTCGTAGTCTTTACAAAGAGTGTATGGCCAATGTGATACTGAATAATGAATAAGGCGTAGACGATGTAATAATGTTAAAGAAGGGGTGTGGCTAATGTAATAACATTAAGGAAGAGCGAGTGGCTGATGTTATATTGCTAAAATAAGGGGCATAGGTGATGTAATAATGTTAAAGAAGAGGGCGTGGCTGATGTAATAATGTTAAAGAAGAGGGCATGGCTGGTGTATTTTGTTAAATAAGGGGGTGTGGCTGATGTAATAATGGTAAAGAAGAGGGCGTGGCTGAAGTGATAATGTTAAAGAAGGGGGTGTGGCTGATTTAATAATGGTAAAGAAGAGGGTGTGGCTGATGTAATAATGTTAAAGAAGAGGGTGTGGCTGAAGTGATAATGTTAAAGAAGGGGGTGTGACTGATATAATAATGTCAAAGAAGAGGGTGTGGCTGATGTAATAATAGTAAAAAAGAGGGGCGTGGCCAAAGTAATAATGTTAAAGAAGGGGCGTAGCTAAAGTCATAATGTTAAAGAAGAGGGCGTGACTGATGCAATGTTGTTAAAGAAGAGGGGCATGGCTAAAGTAATAATGTTAAAGAAGAGGGCGTGGCTAAAGTCATAATGTTAAAGAAGAGGGCGTAGCTAAAGTCATAATGTTAAAGAAGAGGGCGTAGCTAAAGTCATAATGTTAAAGAAGAGGGCGTAGCTAAAGTCATAATGTTAAAGAAGAGGGCGTAGGCTAAAGTCATAATGTTAAAGAAGAGGGTGTGGCTAAAGTTATAATGTTAAAGAAGAGGGCGTGGCTGATGTAATATTGTTAAAAGACACTTGATATGAAAAAGGTGTTATAATAAAAGTGTTAATAAAGTTAAAGTCTTTGCAAGTTTAGTAAGTTGAGTGACTTTATCAACACTTCTACAGACCATAAGAATTTATTTAGTGAACCACTCTTTCACACATACACACACACACACACACACTTCTCCATCTACAACAGAGGCAATATAACCTGGTTTTGATTGATCACCTGTGTGGGTCAAAACGCAGAAGAACCGAAAGCGAAGCCGAACAGGCCTGACAACTCGCTCACTACCTGCCACTGTGCTAAGCGCCATGATCTGCTTAATTCATTACAGACTCCCTGAAGGTGAAACACACCCTGCGGATGAATAGAGCGCTCAGTAAATGTGACAATTGTGTGTGTGTGTGTGTGTGTGTGTGTACATGTAGTAAAGCCTCATTTATCTGAGAACTTGTCTGTGCAGAATGATCTTTCTCTCTTCTGTAAACAGACAATGAAAGGGTTTGAATACAAAGTACATTTACACAAGGAACTGTATGTGTGTGTGTGTGTGTGTGTGCGCTTATTATTGATCATGACTGACCTATAAAAAAACACAAGTAGTGGGTTCAAATTTATAGTATGTGTAAATCAGTGTGTGAAAAGTTTTACATTTTAACTCACTCACATAAACGAATACACGTTCGATTCAATTCTCTTGTTTCAGTTTGACTCTGAATCAACTAATCTGCAGAAAGTGAATCAATTATTCCATGTTGGTGTTTTTCTCGATGAAAATAAAAAACACATTTTGGAAAATGTAAATAAAAAATAAAAATATAAAAAAGGCAGCACAGAATCTTTTAAACTACCTACTGAATCATTTCCTCAATATTGAATCTTTGGTGTCAGTTCTCAGGTGATTGCTGTGTTCTGTGCGCAGCTGAAAAAGCTTTATTTCAACCTTTTATTTTATTTAGCATTTCTGAAAATTATAATTGGAAACATTTTTTAGCCGAAACTTTTTTTTGTGAAATGTGAAACCGAACTGAACAAATCAAAAGAATCGATTCCTGAGTCGTTAAAGTCTGAACCTTAAAAAAAAGGCAGTCAGTGACATTGCACTCTGTGAGCCACGCCCTTTCAGTGCCAAAGGGTTTAAGGTCATTTGGGGTTGTTTTTTTATTCGTGTCCTCGACTTAGGGACTTTCTGACAGACTCTATAATTCGTTTCGTCAATGTCAGCCTTTTTCTCCAGCCAATTTGGCAAAGTTCTATTAGTGTTTGGTTAACGTGGTCTTTTGTCGCTTGTATTAGGATTTCACAAAATGTTGAATATTCACTCGAAAACAAAGAGAAAAAAATCCTCTCTTTTTTTATGTGTAAATAATTACACCCTTCCTCCCAGATCGGGTCTTTACATCGCAGATACTGACTTATAAATAAGAAAGTGATGGCACCGCCCGCTGGCCTGGAGACCAGATTCATTAGGGATGAGACGTCTCCTGGAGAGAGAGAGAGACAGAGAGACAGAGAGAGAGGGAGGCACTAAATATAATCCTGGCCTGACTCTTCCTTTTCTTTCAGCGCTCACTTTCATCACTCGTTCTCCCGGTTTATTTTTACAGTACAAGATGTTTATCCTTCCGAGTGCGCTGTAATTTCAGGCCTGGAAACTGGTGATGGGACAAGAGTGGTAGAAAGAGAGCGGGTGGGGTGCAACTGGATGATCTGGACATGTGTGCGTGTGTGTGTGTGTGGTTGTGTAGGAATCCCTGTAGCTCGGTAAAGCCGTGTGTGTGGTGCAGGAAACTCCCTGGTTTATGAACGGTGTGTGTTTGGTGTAGTTTTTGATTACAGACTTACTAAAACCTCTTTTTTTCTGCAGTTTACTCAGCAATTCCACCTTAACAAGTTCAAAAAAAAGATTTGTTAGGGGTGGAGGGGTAAAAACTGGGACTCACAACTGTGCTCACTGTGTTATTGGATTTTTAATAGATATATAAATAATATAAATATATATGTAAACAGGTAAAAATAAAAATACAAAAAATCAGTAATAGTAAAAATTATTTCTATTTGTTTTTGTTGTTTTGTTGTTTTTAGAAAACAGTCTTTGGTCTCCTTAAGGTGCAGATTTGTGACGCTAATGTCGCTAACTCATTATTTGCCCCTGACAACTTCACAGCTCTCAGACGTAAACATGGGAATTTTCTCTGGAAATCATTCGTAAATGTGACATTTGCTTTTGGGAATAATTCCTGAATCTTTTTCAGCCTTTAGAAATCCCGACTGGTTGCTTTTTTTCAGTGCACAAAACAGGACGTGTCCGTGGAAAAGAGGACATATTCTCATCCTAAATAATGTTTATGTCGGAAAAACGTTCCTTATATTCAAATTAAATTTTTGGGTTTTCCAATCAAATGATTAAAATGGACCTGCATGAAGTTCGAGTCTTCTAAAACCACAAAGAGATGAGAGTCTCAACATAATGAAAGAAAATGAGTATTTTCTTTATATATATAAAGATATTAGTATCTATTCTCTATCCCCCAATCATCATTTGATTACTTTTATTTAATTATATATTATTCGTAACTATTTTCTAGCTGCTGAAAAAACACGAGAAAGTGTGGGTTTTTTTACGATTAAAACTTTATTCCGTTTTTTTCCAGGATTTTTCACTGCTCTTTTTGTGATTTTTTACAGTTTAAATTACTAAATTCATGGCAGATTTCCTAAAAAATGTGACGCATGTTTGGCGACGACACGCACATAATTCCAAATACCAACATTACACAAAAGTTGGTTAGTTTCCATCCTTATATATTTCTGTCAGTTGTTTTCATCATAAAACAGTGACTTGTTTTAGCTACTTACATCTTACACTTCATTGCAAACCCCGCCTACTTTGATTTGATTGGCCAGCACGAACACTTTGACATTGATGAGTGTTGTAAGACCTCTGAAGCATCTCAGATGAGAAGATCTGTCATCTTGAGAGCACCAAAGCAGAATTAATATAAGATAATTATTGTATAACTTGTGTTATTGGAAAAACGGCGAGGTCCAGAGCTCAGGGACCTCATTGGTGGGTTCAGCCCTGACACAATATAAAGATAAATACTTTTTATATTGATTTAGCTCAGAAATACTACGATTTCCTGTGTAGTTGAAAAAATCGTGAATTATGTATGAGCTCATTTTAAATTCCTTGATAATTTTATTGATTATTAAAAATTGCCTGGTGTTTGTCGGAACTGCTGAGCGACTCGGTCTGAGCTGTGATAGGAAAAGCAGGGTTTTATTTGAAGAAGGTTTTTACACTGACGAGCGAATCGTGTGCTTTGATCTTCGCCTCGTTTGCATGTCAGACACGACTGACTTTCTGATTGCGCTTTAATGATCTGCGTGCACACAGAAGTTATCACAGCGCTGTGTAAACACACACACACACACACACGGGTAATAACAGGACAGATACAGTGGGGTGCAGGGCGGAGTCGGGACGGGGTGTTTGCCTTTACGCCTCATATCAAACTTCAGTGTTTACAACTGGAAATTTACCTCACTGTGTATTTACTGTGGCATATAGATAGATAGATAGATGGATAGATGGATGGATAAATGGATGGATGGATAAATGGATGGATGGATAAATGGATGGATGGATAAATAAATAGATAAATAAATGGATAGCTGGATGGATGGATTGATTGGTAGGTGAATGGATAAATAGATGGATGAATTAAAAGGTTGTGCCAATGATTTAATAAAGGAATTGATGCAGTCTGTCTCTCTCTTTCTCACAGTCTTTTTTCTCACTCGTTCTCTCGCAGTCTCCTGTTCTCTAGCATTCTGTTTCTTCTTGCTCGCTCTCTTACAGACTGTCTCTTTCTCACAGTCTTTCTCCCACTCGTTCTCTTGCAGTCTGTCCTTCTCCCACAGTCTTTTCTCTCACCCAATCTCACACAGTCTGTCCTTCTCTCTCACAGTCTTTTCTCTCTCACTCAATCTCACACAGTCTCTGTCATTCTCTCCCACAGTCTTTCTCTCACTCAATCTCACACAGTCTGTCTCTCTTCTCCCACAGTCTTTCTCTCACTCACACCAATCTCACACAGTCTGTCCTTCTCCCACAGTCTTTCTCTCACTCAATCTCACAGTCCTTCTCACACAGTCTGTCTTCTCTCCCACAGTCTTTCTCTCACTCAATCTCACACAGTCTGTCCTTCTCTCACAGTCTTTCTCTCACTCAATCTCACACAGTCTGTCCTTCTCCCACAGTCTTTCTCTCACTCAATCTCACACAGTCTGTCCTTCTCTCACAGTCTTTCTCTCACTCAATCTCACACAGTCTGTCCTTCTCTCACAGTCTTTCTCTCACTCAATCTCACACAGTCTGTCCTTCTCTCACAGTCTTTCTCTCACTCAATCTCACACAGTCTGTCCTTCTCTCACAGTCTTTCTTTCTCTCACTCAAT
>VCAZ01000222.1:17500-20000 GCA_005784505.1 Bagarius yarrelli
CGGGGCCAGAATGTCGTAATGCTCCTTTATTCCCAACTCAGACAGCCAAAAGGAAAAGAGAGAGAAAAAAAGACCTACAGCATAAACTGGTATTGTACATGAAGGAAACTGGAGCTCGGAGCTGCTGCCAACTTCCTCTTTATTTTGACAAGAAGATGAGAAAAGAAAAGATGAATAATTTCTATTGAGTAAATTGCGTCCTTTTTTTTAATGTTCTCCGCCACGACATGTCTCTTTCTCTCTCCGTCTGTCCCTCCCTCTCTTTCTTTCTCTCTGTCTGCCACTCTCTCTATTTCTGTCTCTCTGACTGTCACTCTCTCTCTCTCTCCGTCTGCCACTCTCTCTTTCTGTCTCTCTGTCTGTCACTCTCTTTCTCTCTCTGTCTGTCTGTCACTTTGTCTGTCACTCTCTTTCTTTTAGTCTTTCTCTCTGTCTATCTCTCTCTCTGACTGTCACTCTCTTTCTCTCTCTCTCTGTCTCTCTCTCTCTCCGTCTGCCACTCTCTCTTTCTGTCTGTCACTCTCTTTCTCTCTCTGTCGTCTGTCACTGTTCTTCTGTCACTCTCTTTCTCTTAGTCTTTCTCTCTGTCTGTCTCTCTCTCTGCCTGTCACTCTCTTTCTCTCCCTGTCTCTCACTCTCTGTCTCTCTCTTTCTCTCTGTCTTTGTGTGTGTCACTTTCTCTCTCTCTCTCTCTCTCTCTCTCTCTCTCTTTGTCCTGTCTGTGGTTTAATGTTTATATCTGCTCTCTCTGTAAACTCCTGTAAAAGAGCTCTTTGTGATGAGATCCCTCGCGGTGGTGAGGATTAATCATCAGGATGTGCTGCTGCAAGGAAAACCGCTTCAGTCCAAACAGAACGGCAGGAAGAACAAAAAAAACGAATAAAAGGGAGGAAGCACCCAAGCGGACATGACGTTATATTAAAAGTTTCCAGACGATAATGACGTTACACTCGAACCACATTCAACATGAGTTAAATTTCAATTTATGAGTCTTTAAAAGTCGTCTTAACTGTTCAAGCTTTCCATAAAAGTGAGTGTGTTTGATGCGTCCCGTCAGGAGCAGAATCCGGATGATGAACAGTCGGTTCTGGTCTGAAGGTGTCCATTACAGGAGCTTGAGGTTTACGGGTGGTCACGGTGTCGGATTTACCTGCAGACGCTGAAGCGGGTCAGAAGATAACCGTGTGATGTATGAGGTGCAGAGATATCAGACCATGTCCAGACCACCGGCGTCCACCTTCTCCTCCAGAAGCTGCTTATCAAAAACAGGAGAACTAAAAAACTAGCGTATGGGCAGGGTTCTGCTCGGCAACACCGTCAACGGCGATGATGTCATCAAAAAGCGTCAGACAAAATTACAAAGTGTTTTTTTTTTATGTCTTGTTGATTTATTTAAATGAGTCAATTTAATTTCGTTTTTTAATTTATAAATCGATTTTTTCCTGTTTATTATATGATCATTATCATACTGTTTTTTATTTTTTTAATTATATCCTTTTCTAATATTGTTTGTTTGCCTTTTTTAAGTTTAAGATTATTTTAATTTACTGTACAGTTGGAGTCAGACCATAGGGTCAGCCATGACACATCACCGCCAGAGCAGAGAGAAGCTAAGGGGCCTTGCTTAAGGGCCCGAGTGTGGCAGTTTTAGTGCTGGTGCTTAAACTCTAATCTCAAGATTACAAACCGAAAGCTCGGGGCTGGTCCAAGCCTTCAGGGGCCCCTATGCAGAATGTTACTTGGGGGCCCCTCAGTGCTGTAATAACACTAATTATTGTCAATCCTTGATTATTTACACATTATAAATCTAATACACCCGTTATAATATTTTATTTCGCATTACTATTGTCCACTACAGTCCTTCTCTGATATTTTATATTATAGTTCCATTAAATGGTATTAATTTATTCCAGCAGTTTATTCTCTTCATTTCGTAGTGTTTCTCTCGCTGCACTGCTTCCAGTACGTGGGTATGTGTATGTTAGATTTTTTGTCCAATCAGATTTCAGTTTCTATGTGTTGCCATGTTAATCTAATCTGCCTTCAGAATCAGCTTCGCCTCACAGGAACAGCTAGCTGGCCTCTTTCTTTCTTTCTTTCTTTCTTTCTTTCTTTCTTTCTTTTTTTCCCTTCCTCCTTTGTTTCTTCCTTCCTTTCTATCTTCCTTCCTCCCTCCCTTTCTGTCTTTCTTTCTGTCTTTGTTTTTTAAATTTTTTTTTCCCTTTCTTCATTCCTTTTTTCTTTCTTTTTCCCCCAAAATGTTCTTATTCTTTTTTTTCTTTCTTTCTTCTTTCTTCTTTCTTTCTTTCTTTCTTTCTTTATTTTTTCCTGTTCTTCTTTCACTGCATCTGCTATATATGGCTAAAATGACAATAAAGCTCCTTGAACCTTGAACCTTGAACTTGATCATGTGTTCTGTGTACACTGTCCAGATGTTTTGATTTTTTAAATTATTTTTTATTTTAACATAAAAACCTTCTTCTTTTCCAGGTGTGAGATC
>VCAZ01000222.1:25000-140000 GCA_005784505.1 Bagarius yarrelli
TGTGTTTGGAGATTCGGGATCCGCCTCTCCTGGAGAGCAGCATTTGCTCGCTCTGTAATTTTCTTGTAGAGTCTTGTCGAGTCTGTAAAAGTTGAAGGTGTAATGTGTTTACACCTCGACACGTCCATGTGGCTTTAGCGCTGAACGAGACGGGATGACGTGAAGGGGGTCCGGTGGGAAAATGTGTGTGAAGGTATATAAGTAAGCTAGACGTGAGTGTGTCTCGGGTTTGGACATGTAATAAACCACAGGAAATTCTGTTACAAAAAAATAATCAAAAATAATGAGTTTTTATTCGCTGAAAAATGTTTATTACTTTCTATTACAGATCGTTTCTATTAATGTGCTCGTTTTTTATTAGGTCCTCGTTTCTATAGTAACGGATACTTCAAAGGGATTTAGATTTAGTTTAGTTTATTTCACTTTATATAACATTTATGCAAGACGTCTCCAGTGTCAGCTGTTACTTTATGTTTTCTGATATTTCCAAGACAGAAGAATTTCACTCTCCAGTGTTCTGTAACAAAAAAATGACAGGCTTTATCAATTTATAGTATAAACACAGAGGGCGCTAACACAGTGGATAACTAATAACCAAAAGTTATAACAGTTACCTTAGCCATAAATGGATAAAGGTATGACCTATCCATACTTCTTTAATTAATAAAAGCTGTAGGTGCTCCTCAAGGTTACGTTTTTGGTCCCTTTTACATTTCTGAGACTTTAGCTTATAAATGTTCAATCATGTTTCCTTCTCTTCTTTTTTATTGTCTTAGATTACATGTTCATCACCCCGGTGGAAGTCGATTCCCACGGATCCTACGTCACACACGACTTGTCACTTTCAAGGCACCGTAGTAGAAGGTCGCTTGAAGATAAAGGTCACGTGCACTACCGATTGTCTGCATTTGGAAAGGAGTTACACTTAGAGCTGCTGCCCGCCACCGTGATTGCTGAGGAGTTTACGATACAGACACTGAGCGAGGACGGAGTCAGGGTCACGAACATCGACCCAGATTTACGGAACTGTCTCTATCAGGGCAGCGTGAGGAACCACACAGGTTCTACTGCAGCTGTTTCCACCTGCACTGGACTGGTGAGTCTGTACATCTCATTGGATTTGATCTCATTACACACCACTGCCTTTTACTGTGTGTGTGTGTGTGTGTGTGTGTGGGTGGTGGTGGGGGGGGGTGCGCTTTGCAGTATAACCGTAGTGTGTACTAATACAAAGTGTCTATGGCAGCATTTGTTTCTGTGTGTATAGCAGTGTGTATTACTTTGTGTGTATTTATACTGTGTGTTTATGGCATTGGACATTATTGTGTGTGTTTGCATGAGTGTGTATGTGAGTGGATGATGTCATGTTGTATCACTGTGTGCTATTTACTGATGTGTGTCTGTTACTGTGTACATATTTATACTGTGTGTGTATGGCAGTGTGTATTCATACTGTGTGTTACCATGTGTGTGTATGGTAGTGTGTTTTACTATGGTTGTGTATTTATACTGTAAGTGTGTGTACAGCAGTGTGTATGGCAGAGAAAAGGCGGACAGACAGACAGACAGGGAGACCGACAGGGAGAAGGAAAGACATCAAGATTTACATCAAGACAAACTGAAAGACAGACATGCAGACAGACAGATAGAGAGGGACAGTACAGACAGTACAGACAGACAGACCGGGGTCCTTTTCTATTCCTCAAGCACTTAGAACACTGTTGTGAAAGAGCACTCGGACACTGAAGTGTGTGTGTGTGTGTGTGTGTGTGTGTGAGGAGGATGCAGATCAAAGACTTGTTCCAATCTGTTCGCATGCACTTGTTTCTCTCTCTGTTCTCTTTCTGTCCCACGCACACACACGTGCAAACATGCGCACACACACACACACACACACACACACACACAAAACGTGAGTGTATTGTGCAGATGTAAGCGTTAACAATGAATGCTGAGAGAGACAGATTACATCAGGCTGCTGAGAATTACACTGAGAGAGAGAACAGAAACCCCAAATCACCTCTACCTCCTCAAACACACTCTCTCTCAGTCTCTGTCTTTCTCTTTTTCTCTCTCTCTCTCTCTGATTTTATCTCATTTTCTTTCTCTCTTTAAACATCGCTTTTGTCCTTTTCTCACTTTCTCCCCATTCAGATCTTTTTTTCTTTTTATTTCATGGACTTTTTACTTTTCTACGTCTCTCTCTCTCTCTCAGTCTCTCTCTCTCTTCTCTTTCTCTCTCTCTCTCTCTCTCTCTCTCTCGTCTCTCTTCAGTCTCCGTTCTCGTCCTTCTGTCCCTCACTCTCTCTCTGTCACTCTTTCTCTCTTTATTTTTCTCTGTCTTTTATCCTTTAACTCCTCGTGTCATGTCATGTCGTCTCCTCTTGACGTGAGGTTGTGGATTAGTTCGAAACGAGGTGTTATTCCGTCCTTCGAGTCGAGATTGAGTGCGTTAAAGAATTTATACGTGAAGGTGATAAAACTCGTCTCTGTTCGCAGGAAAAGTGGTGTTTTTTCTGGTTTAGCGGTTGAGATGTTAGACTGCTGATCTAGGATCATGGGTTCAATTCCCTGCTGGGCCCCTGAGCAAGGCCCTTTACCTTAACTGCAAAGAAGATAAAAAAACAGATAAATGTAGGTTGCTTGAATAAGGAGTGTGTCAAATGTAAGAAATGTTGATATTTATATGGTACACAACGTTTAACGAGAAAATAAGACAAATAACCGAAGTAAAGAATACACAAGACAATAAATAAACTGTTTGCTGTGTCCAAAATCACATAATTTCCTATACACTGTACACAAAACTTGTGTGTGAGGTGTGTGTAGTATATCCAAATCCTTAGTATGTGTAAATGAGTATGTGTAAGTTCCTGGATGACCTTTTATTCTGCCCCGGATTCAGAAGTACACATATGATGGTCACTTTACTGTCCCATGATTCTGCGGGAGAGACGATCGAAATGGCGGAAAGAAAGCGGTGCCGCCGCGGCTTTACAAGAGTTTAAAGTAACTTTAAATACTTCAGGATGAAAACATTGTTCATTGTAGGTAAATTTTACTCGTTTATCATCATCCAAGTTTAAATATCATCACACTTTAAATTTACACTGCTTTGACGGCGTAGGTCATGTGACTATATTAACATGGCGGATAAAGAAACGTCCAATTTCATTCATATTCACGTAATCATACTATATAGAATCGATTTTTTAATGATTGGGACGTACATACTAACTCAAATGTAGTAGTAGTAGTAGTATGCATTTTTATATGCAATAATTTATGTTTTATTACTTTTACACCACACATATATGTTTTTTTATCCATTACAGTAACATTTCCATTATGGAACAGAAAGTATATGAAACTGTTGGTAAAGAAATGAAAATTGATTAGGAAAGAGGCGCGCTTACATTTCGCAGAAGCCCTTATCCGAAGCAGCTTATATTTATCTAATTTTTTATCCAACTGACAGTTAAGGGCCTTGCTCAGGGGCCCAGCATCAGCATCAGCATTTAGGTGGTGCTGGGAATGAAACTACCACCAAGCATCCAACAGCTCAACCACTAAGCTATCGCTACCCAGTAGTAGCCGGATGGTCCTGCCGCGGAGCCTCAAACAGCAGACGGAGGTGGATTGTTTCGTTAAAACGGAGCTCAGACTTGCTCCAGCCTGCAGACGAGCAGCAGGAAGATTTGCTTTGTAAATCCTTCATTGCTTCAATAAGAGTTTTTTAATCACGCCTCAGCAGAGGACGCCGTTTGTTTTGGCTCTTATCTCTGACAGCCGGATGAATTCTGGATCGAAAGTGGGATTTCTGTCCCTCTTTCACCTTGAAAAACCCCCAGAAAGTTAGAAACACTCCACCTCCTCCTCCTCCTCATGTGTGTTTGTGTGTTACACAAGTGTGTCGATTGTGTTGTGCTTCCTCCTTTCCTGAGCTCAGCAAAAATCCTTTTTTTAAGCCCAGATCCAAAGTCTGTTTTGGAGAGAAGAAAAAAAAGCTTTAAACTTTCACGCTTGGTTCGGCAGGTGACAGGTTCAGCCCCGCCTTCTGCTGGATTCGGCTCAATCGCATAAACAGGCGAAGTTTTGACAGGCTGGAAAAAAAACCCCAAAACCATCCAAAGACTCTTTCAGTCCACTGACACACTTTATTGAATGATCTTTAAACCATCCATCCGTCCATCCATCCATTGTCTATAGCTGTTTCCTAATCAGGGTCACGGGGATCTGCTGGAGTTTATCCCAGGTGCCATTGGGTAAAAGGCAAGGGCCACCCTGGACGGATCACCAGTCCAACACAGGGACACATACAGACAAACAATGATGATATAATAAGGACATCTGCCAAATGGACAAAAAAATGTAAACGTCCAGCGTCACTGCTGCAATACATTACAATAATGTGAAAAAAACCACATTCTTACCTCTTGTTGTGTCTTCCGTCTCTCTCTGTATCTCCCTCTCTCCTTCTCTCTCTCTCCTTCACCTTCTGTCTTTTTCATTCTGTCTTCAGTCTGTCTCTCTTTATCTCTCTCTCTCACTCTTTGCTCTCTCTCTTTCGCCTTTCTGTTCTTTCTGTCTCTCTGTCTCGCTTTTTCTCTTTATTTATCCTTTAACTCCTCTGTGTCATGTCATGTCATCTCCTCTTGACATGAGGTTGTGGATTAGTTCGAAAGGAGGTGTTATTCCGTCCCTGGAGTCGAGAACGGTGGTGAAGACAGGAAAACGACCGTGTTGAGGAATTTTAAAGTGAAGGTGATAAAACGCATCTCTGTTTGCAGGAAAAGTGGTGGTGAGTCTGGCGGTTTAGTGGTTGAGACATTGGACCATCATGAGTTCAATTTGCTGTTGGGCCCCTGAGCAAGGCCCCGAACCATCAACTGCTTAAATTGAAAAAATGAGGTAAAAATGAGGCTTTGGATAAGGACGTCTGCCAGATAACAGAAATGTAAATGTCCAGCATCAGTGCTGTAGCATCAGTGCTACGTCCTTCATCACAACTTGTTTAGAGATAAAAGAGAAAGAAAAAATTCCATTCCGTGTGGCATAAAAGGAGTAAAACACTGTGATTCGGCAACCGAAACTTTGCTTTGTCACACCATCCTAGTGATAAAGTTATAAACATTCTGTGGCGTATTTTTATGAATGTCCCCTTGCCCAGTTTCTCACCTCCTGTCTGCGAGCGTGTATGTGTGTAAAAGTATGAGGTGTGGACAGAAGTGTGTGTATGTGTTTTTGTGTGTCGTCCCTGCATCACACTCTCAGCTGTGTTTATCCAGTGAGGAACCCACTGCCTCGGGCCGACGTGTTAATGTGTGGGATTCCACTTAGGGTCAGTGATGTGTTGGTGCCTCCCACTGTGTCCGTCAGTCACACACTGTGTGTATGTGTGTGTGTGTGTGTAAGAGAGTGGTAGCTAATCGACACAGACGGACATCTGGGCTGTTTCAGCTTAAGGAGTTTGAACACATGTTGAGCGGCGAGAAGATTGCACACACTCTCCCGACGTTCTGACGGCTCTAACCGAGTTTATGAGCCGAGACGAAGCGTTTAATGTTTCTCAACATGGCGGAACTCGTAAAAAGTTCAGCACGCGGTCGCAGCTGAGCGTAATTACCAAGTGGTTTCTCTTCGGTTAAAGCTCTCATACAGAGTGACTTTTTTACATGACTGCACAGAGGTTAAGGGCCTTGCCCAGGGGCCCAGTGGTGGTGCTGGGCATTGAACTCATACTGTTCTGATCAGCACTCCAACACCTTTACCAATGAGCTATATTTAGCTGATAAAAGTCATGAAAGAAAACCTTCCACCGAGGGTGGTACCGAGATGTGCTGGAGGGTTGCACAGGCAGGAAGCAGAACCCGATACGTCGCCAACATGTGACTGGAATCAGTAATTTGATTGTTTTAATTTGTTACTCTGAGGTTGCCATCACCCTGCAATATCCTCATATATATGGTTTTTTTTCTGGTGCTTCTACATAGTTATTCTTGTATTGTGCTGGTGGTCCTGATGGTTAGGATAGCGTTAGTCTCTTCTGTCCATCCCTAATAAACTGACAGATTTAATTCCTCTTGTTTATTTAGCTAATGGCTTTTTTAAAAGTGGCGCCTCTTAAACTGCAGTCTGGGGTGGAAGCTCCGCCCACTGATGTCATCGGTTACCACTCGAGACCAGCGAACTTTTAGGGTCGGATCTGATTTAGTATGTGGCTTTTTATTTTGGGATCTTTAAGTTCAATAAACAAAAAGTGCAGGTTAATCTGATCGAGTGTATGTCCTTCTGCGCAGTGCTGCCCTCGAACCAATTGTGTGTATTTTCTGGGAAATGTCCGGCGTGTCATGCAAAAGTTTTGTTTTAGTTTTAGCTTGCTGAAATCCTGTGGTCCAGCTCTCTTACACCAGTCTTTCAACAGACCTTCATCCACAGGTTTCTAATCTTTTCGGTGGAGGGACAGTGATGGATTAAATCACAACTCGTGTAAACAGTCAAGCCAAATCTTTCAATCGGAAGAAAAAAAAGGGTTCATGAAAACGGTGCCGTTATACATTACATGTGTTATAACTTTTTGCTTTCATGTTCTAACACTTACTATCACTTAATCACGTCCGATTATCCAAAATCTTCGACAAACTCTCGATTTTTCAGTATCTGCGCCAAATTATTAGTGAAAACAATAAATCCTTCCACATTTAATTTCTACATTGAGGATGTCCCTGATGGGTTTATTTGTAGCTCCAAACAACCATCTCAGACCCATCATGCACTCGGGGAGCATCGGGGTGGGGGGCGGTTCCCCGGCGGATTGTGGTATGACAGTGATTTAGTGGCTGTCAGAGAAAGCACCGGAGCACAAGAGCAGCACAGCAAGGTTCTTGAATCGCCTCTTGTCACCAGGCTTTGTGCTTTATCTCTCAGGACTTCAGAGAACCAATGAGCATCTGAGAAACTCGTATGAGGCGTGACACATGTCTGGGAATGCTTCAGTGATCCCAGCAGACGTTTTATGGTGTGTTTTGGTGTGAGCATCTTCCCTGAGAGGAAAGAACTGGTTAAATAAGGACAGAAAAAATGATGTCATTGAGAACTTTGCCGTTACACACTGTAGAGCGTCAACATATTTTGGCAGCTAAGTGTTCCTTGAGATTTTGAAGTACCCTAGAATCTCTACACAAAGTTTCTTTTATTTTTTCCTAAACAGAAATGATCCAGATGTGATCATCCAAACTATTCCAAATAAATCCCCCAAATCCCAGGAGACATTTCCTGTAGGCACATAAGGAAGTGGTAGCTCAGTGGTTTGATGTGTTGGAATCGAAAGATTGGGTGTTTAATTCCCAGAGCCACCATTTCTCCACTGCTGGGCCCCTGAGCAAGGCCCCTAATCTTTAACCTCTCAGTTGGATAAATAAATTAGACGAATGTCAGTCGATTTGGAAAAGAACGTCTGCCAAATGCCATAAATGTTAATGTAAATTACACCATCGTATCTCCTGGATTTCAGGATGAAAATAAACGTATGCGGGGCCACCGCTAGAAATTTTAGGTCCTATGTTACTGGTAGTATTGTTTCTAATAAAACAGATCTCTAAAGGGCTTCAAAGTGTGCAAACCCTTTAGAATCGTTCTAACTCCTCACCCAACATGTTGATCTCACTAATGTCAGTCATCGTTGTGTCGATTACTGTATAATCAGAATATAATCTGAATCTGCACATCTGCACGTCACATCTGTACACACAGCTGTCTCGTGCCACCAAAATTAGTTGAAAATGGAGCTTAACAATCCAGGGATCTCCCCACAACCCTGAGGTGGGAGTGCAGGAATGTCCCCCCGTCGTGGTTCCTTTTTATTTACAAACCCCAGCCATTTCAAAGCACCTTATTTTGTGTCTTTAGTAGCATTAAAGGCTGGTTTAAATTGCACCGAATACCTCACTCCACCCCCCATGACCCATGATGCTCCTCTCCCACACTGAACATCGCTGTGGTCAGACGCTGTGCTGAAATCCAGATGTGTTTACAGGGTGGATAATAAGCAGCCTCTGGTTTCTCGCCGCTCTTTCCTTGAGGTTTGACAGCGTGTAAGCGAGGACTCATTTAGAAGCTAATCTCAAGTTTGCGAGCCCTGAACGCAGTTTGCACGCTTGTTATACGATTTATTTAATGAGTCGAAGCAATAATTAGTTTTTTAGTAAACGCTGGTAATGTTGTGTAGTTAAAGTGAGACCATGTGAAGAACTGCAAATAAAAAACAGCAAAGTTTTGGGTCTCTGAAAGCGGTGGGATTCTTGGTTGAATTCAGACCCCCGAGATAAACACTGCGCTCAGATGTCCTCCTCAGACACCAACGTCAAACCACATCAATAGGAAAAATCCCACATTTAAAGGACTTTTTTAATCCTGCTTTCAAAATCGTCTCGATTTTCATCCTCGCGATACGATAATGATATGATCGTAATGACGTCCTTTAACTTTCACACCCCGTAAACATCAATACAACCAATAAAACGCTGCAATTGAAGCTAAGCTTAAAGACAAATTTTTCAAACTTTCAAGACATCAGACGGGAACCTAGAACGGGGCATATCCTCGTAAAAACACCCGTAGACACCAGAATGATTTGCAAATAGATGAAAACACAAACAAATCCATCGATTTTGTTTACTAAAAGAAAAAAACCCCCCATAAATTCTGGATTCTGATTGTGTAATGTAACAGAAATGACATAAGCACACGTTTTTCTTTAATTTAGTTTTTATACTTGCATACTTCCCTATAAACTATATAGCATGCAAAATCGAGTATGTGAGGTGAGTAATATGTCCCAATAGTATTTAAAAAACAGTGTGTGAAAAGCAGTGGTGGGCCTTCAGTGGGTTTTTACCCGACTTAATCCACCTCGTAATACCACCAGTGGGAGCCAAACCAGTGGTATCACTCATAGGCACTGTTCTGGAAGTGGTGAATAAACTTTTTCCCGGGCTGAGGCAAGCTAGTTATCTTCTGGGTTAACTGATCTCTCCTCACCATCTACAACTTTTCTAAAAAAGTCCACCTTGAAAATGTATTTTTAAGTTTGTCCGAGACCGAGTTAATTTCTCCTCCTCCGTCAGCCATTGTGGGCGTTAACATTTTAACTGAATTGTATTAATGTGTGCAGATCACTACAGACGTGTTTCGCTACTTTGCTGTAACAGTTTTACTTTGATCGACCAATCAGAGGACGTCAAATGTTGACGTTATTGTGGGCCAGCTAGCTGTTCCTGTGAGGCGAAGCTGAAATCCGATTGGTTAAGGAAACAGTCCCACTGCTAATATAGTGTAAGTTCCACGGGCAGCGCTACTGATTCTGAAGGCAGATTAGATTAACATGGCAACACATAGAAACTGAAATCTGATTGGACAAAAAAATCTAACATCCACATCCACGTACTGGAAGCAGTGCAGCGAGAGAAACACTACGAAATGAAGAGAATAAACTGCTGGAATAAATTAATACCATTTAATGGAACTAATAATATAAAATAGCAGAGAAGGACTGACTGACCTGGACGGCCCACCCTGGTGAAAAGTTCCTGGCTGATCTCCTACACCTGACCGGGTTCTGAAGTACACATACAATGCACACTTTACTATCCCATGATCCCGCAGGAGAGACGACTCATCATATTCCGAAATGGTGTAAAGAAAGCGGCGCTGTGGCGACTTTAAATACTTCATCTATTGCATTTAAAATTGATGCATGCTGATGTGATGTGTGTCACATGACAGTATCAACATATTGATTTTCGTACTACTTACACGATATAATGATATAAAACACATCCTTTATTAACGGTCAGGACGGACATATTAAACCAAATGTGTTAGATACTTCCAGCATTAGATCTCCTCTCCTGACGGCTTGTGCGGATTTCTCACTGTTACCATAGCAATTTAATACGAGCGTTCTGTAACGTAAGCTCTGTTAGTGCTGGTTAGCTTTCTGAGAACATGTTAATTACATATGCTTAACAGACAAAACACACACATACGCAGCGTGGGAGACATGACATATAATTTTGAAATAACAGGCTGGGTTTTGGCGTTTGATGATAAACACACGGAAACTCTCTCTTATTAGTGACTTTAATAATAGTGCAGTTCTGCATGTAAAGTTTTTTCTCCTGAGCAGGAAAGCGTCAGGCTGTGATCCTCACCGTGAATGAAAATATGGTTTAATTCCCTGATTTTCATTGAGACACTTCCAAAAAATGATACTATATCTCTTTAAACTCCTCCAGTACATTTAGCAGCTGCTTTACACTACACTCCATTGTACACTAGCAACATTAGCATGTTTAGGCTGTACTGCCTGCTAGACTCAATATTAGCTCTTCTCTAATGCATAATGTTTACCCACAATGCTAATTAGCCATAAGGCCATCTATAATATTAACTGGAGTTATAAACATTGACTATATAATATCAACCTTTCATGTTAGCTTCACAGTAAGTTGTAATGCTAACCTGTGACATTCGCTTTAATGTCAGCCGCAATGTTAGCTGCTAAACATGTTTATGAGGATTTGGGTGATTGTGAGGGTGACGTGTGAGATGATTGTGAGAATAAGAATAAAAATAAGGATATTCGGTGGTGCCGCAAGAGATTCTGAGCTCTATGTTAATGCTAGTACTGTTACTATTAATAAAACAGATCTCTTAAAGCTTAGAATCGTTCTGAGGGGTGAGGGTGAGGATAAAGGTGAGGTTGAGGAGGTGTGGATGAGGGGATAAGAATAAGTGTAAAGATAAATGCAAGCGATATGGGTGAAGGGGAGGGTAGGATGAAGGAGTGAGGGTAATTGGGAGATGAGGACTGACTGTTCTCCTAGTGTTTCACAGTCCTCCAACAGGCTTTACCATGGGGTGTGTTTAGTTTTGCACATCCATTGTTTTGTTTGGTTTTTCTTTTCTTTTTTTTTTTTTTTTTTTACAGTTTTATAGCAATAATCTTTTTTTTTTATTGTTTTATTTTTTTTCGTTTCCTTGTTTAATAATCTGACACTTTATAAAAGCGTGTATTTTTATTTAAAAATCAGTTTAAAATGTTTAATATGTAAAAAAACTTTTTTACATTTAAAGAATAAACTGAGTGTTAAACATTTGCTCTTTTCTTCCGGTGTGATGATGTGATTTACCGCCGTAGATTCATTCGCACATTTTCCCCGACTGATTGATTCAACATCGTTATGTTTTCTTTGACTTTCCGAGCGCATGACTTCCCCCGTTAGTGGGTAAAGAAAGGAATGCATGGAATGACACGCCTTTCATTGATGTTTACAATATTTATTTTAACGTTTCTTTCTGGGGTTTATGGACTGGTTATCTGTTATCTATCTATCTATCTATCTATCTATCTATCTATCTATCTATCTATCTATCTGTCTGTCTGTCTATCTATCTGTCTGTCTGTCTTTCTATCTATAGTATGATCTGTATTTTCTGCTTTTCTGTGCTCTACAGTCAGGTCTGATCTGTATTTTTGTCTCTTTGCTCTACAGTCAGGTATAATCTGTCCTTTATGTCTCTTATTGCTCTACATTTAGGTCTAATCTGTTTTTTTTTCTGTCTCCCTGTGTTCTACAGTCAGATCTGATCTGTGTTTTCTGTTTCTCTGTGCTCTACATTCAGGCCTGATCTGTATTTTATGTCTCTCTGTGCTCAACAGTTGGGTCTGAACTGTATTTTGTCTCTGTGCTCAATATTCAGGTCTGATTTGTATTTTTAACATTTACATTTACATTTACATTTGAGAGCATTTAGCAGACCGCTCTTGTCCAGAGCGACGTACAAGAAGTACTTTAAGTCACATCAAAAACATCTCAATACTGCTTAATAGTGATATTGATCAATACTGATAATACTGATATTTCGTCTCTCTGTGTTCCACAGTCGGGTCTGATCTGTATTTTCTGACTCTCTGTTCTCTACAGTCAGGTCTTTACTGTGTTTTTTTCTGTCTCTCTGTGCTCTACACTCAGGTCTGATCTGTAGTTTTTCTGTCTCACTGTGCTCTACAGTCAGGTCTGATCCGGATGTCACATGAGGAGTTCTTCATCACTCCTCTACCCAAACATTTGGCATTGGAGCATAACTACAGCGCCCCCGCTGGACACCATCCACACGTCATTTACAAACGCTCAGCAGAACTGCATGTCCACGGTGACAGAACAGATAGATCAGACAAACGTCATCATCATCATCATCATCATCATCATCGCCATGACTACCAGCATGGGAGATTTCAGAGGCAACACTTCTGTGGACGTCGCAAGCAATGTATGTAAGGACTCTTTCTTTCTTTATATTTTACTTAACTGTGTAACTGAGTCAGATTTCTGGTTTTGTGTGTTGTGCACATCAGACGTAAATCTGATCTAAATCTGAGAGTAAAGAGCTTTAAGCTCAAACAATTTATTAAAGCTTCATTACCTGCATCACTGTGGAGAACTGCAGCTCATGAAAGAAGAATTCTGTCTCTTTGTCTTTCTGTCTGATTTTGTCTGCTTATATAATATATAAATTTGGCTATGTAGATACCATCTTTTTCAGTCTGTCGTTTTTGTTTTTGGTAGTTTGTCTTTTTGTCATTTTTGTCTGTCTGTTTTTTCTGCCATCCTTCTCTCTTCTTCTTTATTATTCTCTTCCTTTCGTCTCTCTCTCTCTCTCTCTCTCTCTCTCTCTCTCTCTTCTTTTTTTCTTCTCTCTCTGCCTCTTTGCTCTCTCTGTCTGTCTCTCTCTGTCTCTCTCTGTCTCTCTCTCTCTCTCTCTCTCTCTCTCTTCTTTTTTCCCTTTATTTCTTTATGTCCCTCCCTCAATCTTTCCCCAATCGCTCGTTTTGAAATATAGCATTAATAACTGCTGCTGATCTTCTGATCCAGAATTTCTTTCTATCTGATGATCTTCATCACTTCTTCTCAGTGAGAATTTTCCTTTCTTTAACAGATGAAGAAATAAAAGAAAGGAAACAGCTGCTGAAGTGAACATTTCCTGTTTACTGGATCCTGCGTTTATTGTCTCTGTCTCTGTATATCATGCTGTTGAGCCGAGTATTTGTCTATCTGTCTGTATGTTTCTTTTTTTGCTATTTATCCTGCTATTTGTCTGTCTTTTAGTCTTTCTCCCTGTCTATGTTTATCTTTCTGTCTATCTGATTAAATATTGTTTGTCTATCTGTCTGTTTTCATCTCTGCTGCTGCTTTTTTCTTTCTGTTTGTCTCTTTATTGTTATCTGTCTTTCTGTGTATATCAATTGTTCGGTCTCTCTATTGTCTGTATCAGTCTGTTTTCCTGTGTCAGTCTATCTGTCTCGCTCTCTGTCTTTTTGTGTGTGTGGTTCTTTGTAACTTTCTCTTTTTGCATCTCACTCTCTCTCTCTCTCTCTGTCTCTCTCTCTCTCTGTCTTGGATTATAGACACTCCTAAGCCCCCTGTAGAGGATCGCTTTGTAATGCCTGATGAGTTCCAGCCGGCAGGCCGGACGAAGCGATCGCCGATCACCTCTAATAAAGTCGGAGCTCTGATCGTGGAAACTCTGGTGGTGGCCGACAGGAAAATGGTGGAGAAACATGGGCGGGAGAACGTCACCACCTACATTCTCACTATCATGAACATGGTGGGACACACACACACACACTCACACACACACACACACACACACTATTATCATTACTATAAAATGTTACACAAAGCCTGTGTGTGTGTGTGTGTGTGTGTGTGTGTGTTAACTCAGGTCTCCAGCCTGTTTAAAGACAGCACCATCGGGTCAGATATCAACATCGTGGTGGTCAGTCTCCTCCTGCTGGAGCAAGAGCCAGTAAGATGTCTTTATTTTTCATTTTCATTATTTTGATTAATCCAATGATAGAAGCTGTGCTATAAACAGCCTGTCTGTCTGCCTGTCTATCTGTCTGTCTGTTTGTTCGTCTGTCTACAATGCCCTTTCATTATCCCATTATCCATGAACATCTGACTGTCTCCCACTGTCTGTGCTGTGCCTTTTTCTCTGTTTACTATGTCTTTACCTGTCTGTCTTTGTCTGTCTTTATCTTTCCCCTTTCTTTGCCTGTCTGTCTTACTGTCTTTCTCTATCTTTTTCCCTTTTTTCCTGTCGTTTTACGCCTCTTGCCTGTCTGTCTTACTGCTGTCCCCTCCTTGTCTTGTCTGTCTTTTTTGCCCTGTCTGCCCTAATGTCTCCCTCCGACTGTATCTCTGTTTGTCCCTCTATTTGCCTGTCTGTCTCCCTGTCTTCCTCTGCCTGTCCCTTTGTTTGTCCCTCTCTTTGCCTGTCTGTCTCAATGTCTCCCTCCGACTGTATCTCTGTTTGTCCCTCTCTTTGCCTGTCTGTCTCACTGTCTCTCTGTCTCCCTTAGCTGGGTCTCTCTGTCTCTCACCACGCGGATCAGACCCTGAACAGTTTTTGTCAATGGCAGTCAGGGCTGATTGGTAAAAACGGGAAGAGGCACGATCACGCTGTTCTTCTCACAGGTCTGGATATCTGCTCGTGGAAGAATGAACCATGTGACACGTTGGGTATGTGGTTTCTAACGCTATCTAATGCCCCGTTACTTATGTATACCATAATTAGTCTGGCTCTGCCCCTGACTCCGCCTCCAAACTTCCGCACCATTTAGGTTTCGCCCCCATCAGTGGGATGTGCAGTAAATATCGCAGCTGCACTATAAATGAAGACACCGGTCTGGGCCTCGCTTTCACCATTGCACACGAGTCAGGTCACAAGTATGTTACACACACACAGACACACACACACACCACACGTGCACACGCACACAACACTGAAAGTGTTGTAGTTGGTGTGGCATCTCCACCAGAATCATAGGGAATTGTATGGCCCCTGTAACTAAAATTTAGTAAAGGGGGTGTGGCCTCTGTTACTAAACTTTAGTAAAGGGGGTGTAGCACCTGTGCCTAAGAGACCTACAAAACAGGGTGTGGCCTCGTGACTGAAGTGTAGTAAATTGGGTGTGGCCTCTGTGTCTAAAGTGTAGTAAAGTGGGTGTGGCCTTTGTACCTATTAAACAAGGTGTGGTCGCTGTAAATAAGTTAAACTCTATCTTAAGGGAAGTTCTTTAAACAGGCTGTGGCCTCTGTGCATGAGAGTCTGCACAGAGATGGGCGTGTCCTTGTAAGGGGGCGTGGCCTTGATTAGGCTTTGCTTTCTGACTTATGAAAAACAATGACAAGTGTACAAAATAAATCTAAATCCAATTTAAATAAAAAAATAAAATAGAAACATGGGCTGCGGAATGAATCTGGATCACATTACCTAATCTTCATCCTCGTCCTGGTATGGAAGAGAAAATCCAGAGCAGCACCGCAGGCTTCAGGCTTCTGTTTGTGTTTATCGGTTTCCATTGAGATAAAAGGAAGTGTGTATCTGACAGATTTCTGATTCATTGCTTTTTTTACTCTAAAGCTGTCAGGAGCACAGACTGAGGTCTATCACATCGCGCTAATAGAACGAGCTGTTTCAGAAACATCTAAAATGGCTTTAGGGCAAAAATGAAAGTCCATCATCTTAAAACTGTTTAACACTGACAAGCCGAGCTGATGTGATGTCATATTTCACTTGTGAGGAGCTCACAGGGGTAACATGAGTAGATACATTTGGAAAAAATTTACAGATAAACACTGAAGCCACTGTATAATATATGTGAGTTATTTTATTTTTGTGTGATTGAATAGAAAAGAATGACGGTAGAAGTCGAAGTACCTCAGGGGTGGGTTATGGGTCCGATTACAATCTATAAAGATCAAAGCTTAAAAAAATCTAATTCATGCTGTAATAAAGACAACATATTGCGTAAAAGTTGTGTGTGTTTTATAGCGTTTAGCTGACTATAAGTCATTTGGTGTGCCGGTTCATACAACATAAAATAATTTGCCGGTCATGAGATCAATTCCATCTGATCTCTTTTCTGATTGCTATCATAATCTCTTACCTGTGTTCCAGGCTGATCGCTCACCTGAGCCCTTGCCCCATCTATCATCTGTTCTCTCGCTTGATCTTTTTTACCCTCTCTTAACTGATTTCTTATTTAAAATGTCATCCAACTTCACATTAAATCTCTAGTCTGATCTCTCGCTTTGTCTCAGTTTCGGGATGATCCATGATGGAGAGGGGAACCCCTGCAGGAAAGCAGAGGGGAACATCATGTCTCCCACACTGGCGGGAAATAACGGCGTTTTCTCCTGGTCATCCTGTAGCCGTCAGTACCTGAACCGCTTCCTGGGGTAAGAGTGATGTTACACACACCCAGACACACAAACACATACACACACATACACTCACACACATGCATACACAAACACACTGGGATTAACATGAGAAGAGATTGTTTGTGTGTGTGTTGTTTACAGCACAACTCAGGCCTCATGTTTGGTGGACGAGCCAAAGCTGATTGGTCAGTTTAAGTACCCCGAGCAGCTCCCGGGGCAGATTTATGATGCAGACACTCAGTGCAAGTGGCAGTTTGGTTCCAAAGCCAAAATTTGCAGCCTGGACTTTGTTAAGGTAACGACTGATAAACATCTAATAAATGTCTGATAAACATCTTATACACACCTGTAAACGTCTGCTAAACGTCTAAAAAAAGTCTGATAAAAGTCTGATAAACATCTGTAAATGTCTGATAAACGTCTAATAAAAGTCTGATCAACGTCTGTAAACATCTAATAAATGTATGTAAACATCTGATTAAATGTCTGTAAACGTCCATAAACATCTAATAAACGTCTGATAAATGTCTGGTAAACGTCTGATAAACGTCTTATTAACGTCCGTTAAACGTCTGTAAACATCTGATAAACATCTGTAAACGTCTGTAAACGTCCGATAAACGTCTGTTAACATCTGTAAACATCTGTAAACGTCTTATAAACATCTAAAAAAAAGTGTTAAATTTCCAATTTGATGATCATGTGATCATGTGATCATGTTTTCTCTGAATGTAGCTGCATTTGGCCATTTAATAAAAGATTAATAAAATAAATATAGCGGATAAAATGATGTGCAGGACTTTTCGGAGTTTTCTTTAACGCGCCCCTGTACCGCTTCTCCAGAGACCCCGTTCTCTTCCGCGTTCTTGTCCGTGTCTGATTCACGCATTCACATGTAAATGTCGAGTGGTTCTACACTGAGGCGCTGTGTATTAAGTCTTGGGAAGCAGACCGGCGTGGCCTATTTAGCAGGATTAGCCGCTACGCTAAGGCCTCTTTCTTTCTTCCTTTTTGTGTGGTGAGTTTTTGTAGAGACGACTTCCCAGGAAAGCAGCTGTACATCTTAATTTAGTAAGATTGGTCCGGCGACGCCCCCCCACAAGCTTGTTTGTTTTCTTTTTGTCTGCCGAGTTGAGTGTCCTCGTCACGTAGCGGCCTGGGCGTAATTAGCCGCGCTAACAACACTGGATTAGTGTGCTAGGGATGAGCTGAAGAAGACGCTCAACTCTGTGAAAACCTTTTCAAAATAAAAGTCTAGTAAGATAATGTTTAATCACATACTTAACATATTTTACACACTCTGTCATCTCCCAGGAGAGGGAGAGAGAGAGAGAGAGGCAGAGAGACAGACAGACAGACAGACAGACAGACAGGGAGCGAGGGAAAGATAGAAAGAAAGAGAGAAGAGAGAGAGAGTGAGAGAGACAGACAGACAGAAAGAAAGAAAGAAAGAAAGAGAGAGATAGAGAGATGGAGAGAGAGAGAGAGAGAGGCAGAGAGACAGACAGACAGACAGACAGACAGGGAGCGAGGGAAAGATAGAAAGAAAGAGAGAAACAGAGAAAGAGAGAGAGAGTGAGAGAGACAGACAGACAGACAGAGAGACAGACAGACAGAAAGAAAGAGAGAGAGATAGATAGATAGAGAGAGAGAGAGAGAGAGAGAGAGAGACACCTGTTTAGAATTTTTATTTAATTATTCTTTGTATTTGTATTATTAATTATCTTTTAATTAGTTAGTTCCTAACTAATTTCTTCTATAAGGTGACCTTGAGAGTCTTAAGAGGCTGATTAATAAAATGTATTTATTATTATTATTATTATTATCATTATTATTAATATTATTATTATCATTTGCAGTTTTTGAGTGATAGTTTGTATTTAAGGAGCTCTGATTGGTTAAGGCTGTGAAGAGGGCGGGGTTACTAGTCTTAATCACTTACTAGCTCTAAAAGGTGCTACATTAGAGGAATCAGATTTAAGGCTAATGTTAGTATGTGTGTGTGTGTGTGTGTGTGTGTGTGTGTGTGTGTGTGTGTGTAGGATATCTGTAAGTCGTTATGGTGCCATCGAGCGGGCCATCGCTGCGAGACCAAGTTCATGCCCGCTGCCGAGGGGACGACCTGTGGGCCCGACATGGTGAGTGAGAGACTGAGTTCGGCCCTCATTTCTTTCTTTCTTCTCTCTCAGTCTGTGTTTATAGTTGTTTAAGGTTTTATTTTTAATGGTTTAATAGTTTTATTCTACCCTTATTGTTTATGTCTGAAGCGTGTGTGTGTGTGTGTATGTGTGTGGGGGGGTGTGTGTGTGTTTGTTTGTTCTGTCTCATTACCCATAATGCAGTGGTGCCGTAAGGGGCAGTGTGTAAAGTTCGGGGATCACGGACCAAAGGCGGTTCATGGTCAGTGGTCAGGCTGGTCTAATTGGTCGGATTGTTCCAGAAGCTGTGGGGGCGGAGTTAAGTTCCGGGAACGCTCGTGCACCAGTCCCAGGTAAATATTATTATTCAATAACTTCTCATTTCGAATTAATTTAAAGAATTTAAGCAAAGCAAAATGTCTGAAATGTAAATATTAAACAACGATGTTAATTTATATATGTTTTATTTCTTTATTATTTCTTTTTATTTTTCACATTTGGGCTCAAAAAAAAATTACTAAAACTTTGATAATTAATTAAAACATAACATTGAAATTTTTTTTTACAATTTAGCAAAAGATTTTAGATTGAATATTTATGTTAAATGTATTTTTGTACAAATTTATCATCATTTTAAAATAATAATAATAATAATAATAATACTAACTATTATTATTATTATTATTATTATAAAATGTTATGCTTTTTGTTATTATAATAAAAACCTGATACATGGTGCTGGGTATCTGAATCAGTTCCACAGAGATGAGATCACTTGAAAAAACGTTCCTCTTTCAGGACGAGTTGTAAAAACGTCTTTCAGATTTACAGATTTTTAATATTAAATCGTTAAAATTGTTCTGGTATTTCAGATCTACAGGTTTCTAACGATGTGTATCAGTAATGTGTGTTTATTAAAGACATGAAACTGATGGACTATCATCGATTAGCATTCGGATTCCATCGCAAACATAGATAAAATCAACAATCCACACAATAAACTCAGCTTTCAGTCGGACGCTTTTAAAGCAGCGTTCGATCGGCAGGAAGTTCACAGACTGTAAATCTGACAGCTTTTATTACTGCCATATAATTACAAATATTACCTTAATATTAAAATGATCTTACGATTATTATTATCACTGTTATTTAATTTATTATTATTGTTTTTACACTGCCTTATTTTAATGTTGTACACTGTAATATTCAGAACCAGAAACTAATTTATTTAATCATTATTCAAATAATTTATTAAGATAATAAATACTTTTTTTTTACATTTTTTACTATTTATTTTATTATTTATTTAACAAACCGATTGTTTTTATTTTTTTTTACAAAATAATTTTAGACACAGGTCTTATTACTATTTATAATAAATATCAGATAATAAACCCTCAAATATTTTATTTACATTTCCAGTTTTCGCCAGACGTTCTTATCCAGAGCGACTTACATTTATCTCATTTGGATACAACTGAGTCATTAGGGGTTAAGGGCCCTGCTCAGGGCCCAGCAGTGGTGGCTTGGTGGTGCTCGGAGTTGAATCCCGGTCATCCAGGTATCAGTCCACACCTTAACCACCGAGCTACCACTTCCCAAATATTATTCCTGTTAAAAGTTCCATTGATCTTTTATGTTTGTAAGTTTTGTATAAAAACAGCTGGTTAATTTATCAGGTGTGTGAAAGTGTGTATTAGTTCATTTCCGCTCTCAGGAACTCGAACTATAAACTTTTTTAATTGAATTTCCAAAGTTTGTTTAATTAATCATCTAATTACCGAAATCTCCAATAAACTCATGAATGAATCGTTTGATGAATGAATGCGGTGTGAGGAGTTTTTTCCTGTAAGTGTGTATGGATTTATTAACTGAATGAATGTGGCGTGTTTGTTCGAAGGCCGCAGCACAGCGGGAGGTTCTGCCAGGGTTCGAATCGAGCGTATGAGCTGTGTAACACCGAGCCGTGCCAACGAGACGCCGTGGGTTTCCGAGCGCAGCAATGTGCTGACTACAACAGCACACCGTTCAGGGGCTGGTACTATAAATGGAAACCATACACCAAAGTGGAGGGTACGAACCACTCACGTCTACGTGTGTGTGTGTGTGTGTGTGTGTGTGTGTGTGGTGTTGTCTAGGCGAAATGTTCGTTTGCTAAAAACGTATATATTAGTAGGTCATGTGAAGCGTGTAGCCGTGAGCCCGAGGCGTAATGAGCACAAGTGAGTGGTTAGACGTGTAGCTGCTCGTGCTGACGGATCATTAATACAGCTTTAGGGAAGCATTTAACCTGAAACACACACACACACACACACACACACACACACACACACACACAAGCAGAGAGAGTTAACTGAATTCTCTATTCTGATTGGTTAATTATAATGATGTGTCCTGAGTTGGGGTGTGTTGTGTGTTTTGTCATTGTGTGTTATTTGTATGTGTTTTGAGCTGCTTTATGTTATGTGATGTGTGTGTTGTGTGTGTGTGTGTGTGTGTGTGTGTGCGTTATTTAATTTAGTGTGTTGTTGTATTAAGTAATACTACAGTCTTAAGCTCCCTCTTTCCTCCTCTTCACCTTTCTTCTCCTCCTGCTTTCCCTCTTCCTCCCTCTCCATTTTCTCCCCTCTTCTTTCTCCTTTCTTCTCTCATGTTCCTCCTCTTCCTCCTGTTCCTCCTCACCTTCCACTTCCTCCTCTTTCTTCTCCTCTGCTTTCTCCCCCCCACCTCTGTCTCCTCCCCCTCTCTCTTCCTTATCCTCCTTCCTCTCCTCTTCTTCCTTTCTTCCTTACGCTCCTTTTTCTCCTTTCCTACCTTCTTCACTCCCCCTTTCTCTTTTTCTTCCTCTTTCTCCCATCCCTCCTTATCCTCTTCATTCTCTTTTCCTCTCTTCCTCCTCTTCTTCCCCTCCTTCCCTTTTTTACCTTTCTCCTCCTTTTCTTTCGCTATCCCCTCTTTCTCACCCTCCTTTTCCTCCTCTGCAGATGAAGATGTCTGTAAGCTCTACTGCATCGCAGAGGACTTTGACTTCTTCTTTGCCATGTCCAGTAAGGTGAAGGATGGGACGCCGTGCTCTGATCTCACGCCGGACGTGTGTATTGATGGAGTGTGTGAGGTACGACTCACAAATGAATATGAGAACAGATTAAAGATCAATAACTCAAATTCTGTTCTCCTCATCCTCTGTTTCTCATTCACTCGTCTGTTTGCTTCCCTTTCTCTTTATTTTTCTAATACATCTCTTTACAGTTTGTCTTCCTCTCCTTTCCGTTTTTTTTCATTTTTTTTTCGTTGAGGTTTCTTTACCTCCTTAATTCGTCTTCTGTTGTTTCTCTTTTTTCTGCTAATCTGTTTTTCTTCTACAGTTTCAACCTTCGTTTTGTTTTTTTCTATTTCTGTTTATATATTTTTTTTTTTACTTTCCTTCTTTTTCTCTGCTTTTTTTATTAGTTTAATTTCCTCCTCAGTTCTTTCAGTTGTCCTTTTTTAACTTTTTTTTCTTTGTTGTAATTTTCTTTTCCAGTTTGTTTTACTCTTTTTTTTTTTCCCCTGGTATCTTCTGTTTTCCACGGTTTCCCTTTTGATTTCCTTTCTTTTGCTGCTCTTCCACTTCGTTTTATTTCCATTCTAATTTCTTCCTTTTTCTCTCTCTGCTCTTTTACATTCTATATTTGTTTCCCTTTTTGTTTTCCTTTGCTCATCGTGCTCTGTTTCTTTTTTCTTTCTGTTCCTTATTTGTTCCATTTGCTTTGCTCTTCTCTTCTGTTATTTTCTCTGCTCTTCCTTCTGTATCTCTTCTACTTCCCCCTGCTCATCTTCCTCCTTTTCTTTTAATTTTACTTCTTTTACTTTTTTTTGTTTTCATCCTCATCCTGAGATTGTAAACACAATCATTATTCTGTGTGTCTTTCGTCAGTCGGTGGGATGCGATCATGTTTTGGGCTCCGGTGCAGCTCTGGACCTCTGCGGCGTCTGCGAAGGAAACAATTCCACCTGCAGAATTTACAGCGGCCGCTACGACTTACAGCACCGAGCCAACGGTAAGCTCTGATTGGCTGAAGTTTGGGTGAGGGGTGGGGCTTGTAGCTCATGTGATGTTTATCACCCGTCTCTCTTTAGAGTACTACCCGGTGGTGACGGTTCCTGCAGGAGCTCGGAGTGTCCGTGTTCAGGAGCTGGAGATCTCCAGCAGTTACCTTGCGGTCCGGGGACAAAAACGTGGCTCTTATTTCCTGACGTCTGATTGGATAGTGGACTGGCCCGGAAAATTCAACTTTGCCGGAACCACCTTCACGTATCGGCGCTCGAGTAACCAGCCCGAGAGCCTGTACGCCCCGGGACCCACCAATCAGACGCTTGTCTTTGAGGTGATTGGAGCTTTTTTTATATTATTTATAACAGTTTTGTTTGATTTCTGATTGACGAACTGACCCAAATATGGAAAAAATCTTTTGCAAATTTTTTGCCCTTTAACCACACCCACAAAACTCCATAAAAGGTAACAACCTCACCAAACAAAAAAAAACATTTGTGGTCCTTTTTCCTGGTCCTTTTCCCTCTGCTCTTCTTTCTGTTTTTGTTCCACTGTTCTTCTTTTTCTGCTCTTCCGTAACTGCCACGATGTTACTCTAAAAAGTCTTTGGTAATTTTAATGATTCGAATTGCTTTAAAAATGTACAACATTTTTAAAATCGTTAAATGTTAGTTTAACTTGCCTTAAAATACAGTATATATACAGTAAAATACCCCAAATACAGTATATATACAGTAAAATACCCCAAGTACAGTATATATACAGTAAAATACCCCCAATAAAAGTATATATACTATATATACAGTAAATAGTTTATATCAGTAAAATCCCCCAAATACAGTATCTATATATATATATATATATATAGATATAATCATATATATATAGATATATATATATATAGTAAAATACCCTAAATACAGTATATATACAGTATATAGTATATAATACCCTAAATACAGAATACCCCTAAATATATATATACAGTAAAATACCCCAAATACAGTATATATACAGTAAAATATACCCCAAATACAGTATATATACAGTAAAATACCCCAAATACAGTATATGATATATATATATATATATATATATATATATATATATATATATATATATATATATATATATAGTAAAATACCCTAAATACAGTATATATACAGTAAAATACCCCAAATACAGTGTATATATATATATATATATATATATATATATATATATATATATATATACAGTAAAATACCCTAAATACAGTATATATACAGTAAAATACCCCAAATACAGTATATATATATATATAGATATATATATATATATATATATATATAATAGTAAAATACCCTAAATACAGTATATATACAGAATATAACAATACCCCAAATTACAGTATATATACAGTAAAATACCCCAAATACAAGATATAATATACAAATACAGTACTCAAAATTCTCTACTATTGGACGGATTCTGATGTATAAATAAGATGGACACTTTACTATCCCTCGATCCCGCAGAAGAGACGAGTCCTCATATGCGGAAGTGGTGGAAATCACTGATGCGGCACTTTTCTTGTGCTTTAAGTAGTTCTAGTGCTTAAAGTAGACATAGTTTCTTGCAGTTAATCGTCCAAGTTAAACATTTACGCTGCTGTGACGTCATATTTTACCTGACAATATCAACATGGTGGATGGGGTACGTCCAAACTTCATTTATTCTATTCTATAATTCTATCAATCTATTATTACTAATTTGTGATATATTTAACTTTTTGTTTACATGGTAAGTATAATAAACACTCTTATGGTATATAACAAACATCTGATCTCACGAGCAAAAATAAAGGCACTCTCACACAGTTCACAGTTTGGGACGCCAGTAACCCATCTGTAAGAGCAGGAGGACAAACAATGACATGGCACTGAGGTCCTAAAATGGTTCAGTCCAGACCAAACATTCATCCTGGTGTGGAGCTGCTTGTGGTCGTGGAGAGCGAGGTCAACTGAGTCCAGCATAAAGCTGAGAACTGGCATCCCATCATCTCAGCAAACCCACACACACACATGGCCTGGTTCTTCTGTGTGTGTAAAAACAGTGTTAGGGTTTAAAAAAAAATAAAATCAACATCTCGAAAGATTTGGAACATCTAACCCGTGTGAGAGGCACCTGTAGAAAAGAAACAGAAACCGACTCTCAACCCAGCCGCTTCCTGTTACCCAGAAGCGACGCTCCGGGTTCAAAGGGAGCGAGAAGAGTCGGACCAGGGTCCAGGGGGTGGGGAGGAGGGTGGAGGAGGTCTGGTGTGGGAGAATTGTTGGGATGTAGCGTTTCTGTGTTAAGGCTGTGGTAGGTGGGATTGATTTTAACAGAAATGTGGGCGTGTCTATATAAAGTACATAAATGTTCCAGGTGTTGGACACCATAAACTCCGGATGAATAAACAGTTTCTGAGAAAATGATAACAATACCAGTGTCCTCGGCTTTCTAAATAACAATCGGCTGTAGTTCCACTGAGGTTTTTTTTTTTTTTTACCAAGCTAAAGGTTGCCAGACTGTACGAGAAAAAAACCAACCCTGAACTTTAAAAATAGAACAGAGCTTCTGTTCTTCTGTTCCCTGACTTTTCCACTCTGTTTGAGCCAAACCTCGAGTGCTGCGATGTGACCCTGGCTCGGGTCTAACGGACTTCCTCTTCGGTTCTGTCCCGAATCCGAGACAGCGAGGAGTTCTGGAAGACCACCCACCTGATCCGCAGGACGTGGGAGAGATGATAGAATTGTCCCTGTGGTTGTCTCTCACTCGGGCATCTTCCCATGTCTGAACCGGTTTGACCTTCACGGCTAGGAACACTGAGGCGTTTTTTTTAAAGCCGACACACGGAAATTTGGAAATAAAGCAGCCGGTGTGTGTGTGTGTGTGTGTGTGTTGTGTGTGTGAACAGGGATTTTCACACATATATAAATCAGTTATTCATTTATTCTCGGACTCTCTTTTCCTTTAACAGACAGGAGACATGGCTAACAACAGATTTAAGCTGTTAATAAAAACATTATCTAGAGAATAACCTGGAGAAAGCCGCAGTTAGCAGGACCACAAACTATTCTATTAATGTAGCAATAACCTTTACTTGTTAATCTTTGCTAACCAATGAGTGAGTTTAAGTTACTCTAGCAAATAAAAGACAAACAAATTCATAACATAGCAAGTGAAAGCTTAACTAGTGAATAAAATAATTGAGGAAAAGCTAAGCTTGTGAGTAAAAGCTAGCAAATGAAGGCTAACCCATCGAGTGAAGGCTAACCTAGCAGGGAAAAGCTACACTAGCTAGTAAAAGCTAAGTTAGCAATCGCTTTTTAACTAAGAAAAATGAACTTATAAATACTGAATATTGTATAAAAACACTACAATGGGATGTACTGGAATAAACCGGTTTTATTAAGTATAATGTACAGCGTTTACCTTGGAGATCAGACGACTCCACTTGCTAACGCGCATGTCTGACTAGCTATCGAGTGACACACGGGATGCTGGACGGATGTTACGGCGTTTTTATGTGGCGTTCGCTATGCTAACTAGCGGTTGGGTGTCTGCCTCGTAAACCGAATTTAAGCTCACAACTCAAAGAAAAAAAATCGTCTGAGAGACGACTCCCAAAACTTGTGTACCGATGTATATTATAGGATTTACTTATTTCCTTTTTTTAATCCCACTAAATAAGTGAATCTCAGTCCATGCTACACACTCTGGGACAGTAGGTGGCGATATTCACCCGATAAGTCATGATTGTAACCCACACATAAAACAGAAAACAAACAAAAAATCAATAAATAAACAGCGTCCGTCAATCAAGCTGCTCATTTAAATATTAAGCCACACCCACTGTGATACACTGATCTTCCATTTTAAGTGTTTTAATTAAATCTGTCTGTCTGTGTGTGTGTTTTGTGTGTCTTTGTCACAGCTTCTTGTTCAAGGTAAAAACCCCGGAGTGCTGTGGGAATACACACTTCCTCTAGAGGAAAGCAAACACACCTACACATGGAGAGTGATCCGATCAGACTGCTCGGCCTCGTGTGCAGGAGGTGAGAGTGTGTAATAAAAGATTGCTTGTGTGCATGTACGAGTGTTGTAGAAGGAGGGAGTGTGTGTGTGAATAGAAAATGAATGGTGTGTGTGTGTGTGTGTAAGAGATTTGCCCAGATGAATCAAAGGCAGCTTTGTGAGCAGGACAAATGCGGCCCGTTGTCCTGTCTTCACCACACACACCTTTATGAACTCCTGTGTGTGTATGTGTGTAGGAGGTATACACACATTCTTATAGAGGCTCGCTTACTTCAAAGTAACTTATAACAGGATGTGCAATTTAATTCTTAAATATGGGACGATTCCTTTTTTTATATACACACACTTTTTGTTTAAATGTTAGAACAAATCATTCTGAAAATAATGTTCTTACAAAGTTTTATAGTTGATGTTCTTGTGATGTTGTTATGATTTCATTCCTACTTGTAAATGATCTTCTTCTGATGTTCTACCAACATTAAGCAAACTGGGTGCTTGTGTGTGTGTTTCAGGGCGTGTGTCGGTGAAGGCGGTGTGTGTGCAGGATGATCAGCTTCAGGTGAACTCATCACTGTGTGACGCTCACAGCAGACCTGCTCTGGCGTCTCAGCTCTGTAACACACAGCCGTGTCCAGCCAGGTAACACACACATTTTATACTCTGTGTGTGTGTGTGTGGTGTGTGTGTGTGTTTGCGTGTGTGTGCAGAGGTAGATACAGTAGTATAAGTAAGTACAAGTACAACTATTAATAAAAATGTTATTACAAGTAGTGAACGGAAACTAATTATCAAAACTACATTTTCATCATTAACGTTTAATAGTAACGAAGGAACACAATCAAATGTAGTCTCGTCTTGTCTCGTCTCTTCTCTTTATTTCTCTTCTCTTCTCTTTATTTCTCTGCTCTTCTCTTTTCCTCCTACTGTCTTTCTTTCCAAATTCCTATTACCCTTCTCGTCTCTTTTTCTACTATTCCTCTTCTCTCATTGATGAATGAGACGGCCAGCAGAAACCCCGTGTTCAGTGTCAGATGTTTGTCTGATGCCTCCTCCAGCAGTTCATAAGAGAATTCAGACAGTCTCTTACATATCATAGCCAGGTCGCATGATATAAACCACAGTTACTGTGCAGGTCTCAGCCTTCTTGTACCACAAACTATTTTAGATACTAGTGGGTCTTTGCCCAATGATTTGCCACCCAGAGGGGCATGGAAGGCAGATATACCCACCATGTATACCTTCAGGGTAGTTGAAAAACGTTTTTGTAGGAATTCCAGCACAAAACCAACCAGGCCTGTACCAAAAAATTTAAATGTTCTACTTCAAGGTATAGAGTTTTCTGTGGCAGGAGCTCTGGACTGGACTATGGTCTCAATGACCTTGGTCGAGAGACCTGCTGCTAGAAGCTTTGCCCTCTTAGGGACCACAACCATTGTTTCCACAGCTCTGGATGGGGTTGTATCAGGTCTCCCTTGCTTGCGAGAGCAGGTTCATCTTGATGGGTCTATGGAGAGGATGGCCGTCTAAAAGGGTCCGACTACCATGCTCGGGCTGGCCAGAATAGGGCTAACAGGGGCTACTGACCCCATCCTGTAGTACTTGCTTCAGAACTTCCAGAAGCAGTGCGATAATGTGTACAGATGTTTGTAGTGTGGGTGCGAATGCAGACTCCCCTAGTGGTTGATATAAGCGAGTACAGACATACTGACATCTGTACGTACTAGTACACATGACTTACGGTATCACTGATATCATATACTGTTTTTCTGTGTTGTGTGTTGTATAATGCTGTTCCAGATTCTATCGCGTATCCAGATTTAATCTAAAGACAAACCCGAAGGTCCTGCGGAGGTTTTTTCAGCCCTTCAGACACTCTTAAAATCACAACCGATTCCAAACCACAAAACGTTTCCCAACTTGCACTAAAAATTCTCCCTTCATCCCACCATGTGACCACGGCAGCTCGAATTTCATCCCAAAGCATTATTTTTGGTTAAAGCTGTAGCCATGCCAGCAAAACGGGCGCTAAAGGACGCACACGCTGCCGGTAATCCGCTCATCCGAGACTCGAACATGCTTTCAGTTTATTGCATACCTCAAAATATTCGAGTTATTGGAAGGTTCCAGAAATATTGCAGACGGATTCCGACAGCAGGAGTGCGGAGCGGTTTGGCTGGGACGCAGACCACATTGTCGTTTAGTGGCGAGAAGAGATTAGGGCAGCATTCGTGGTGCTGCGGCTTCGCACGCTAATCGCAGGTTGTGAAGCGGTCCTGCTCTGATAAACCTTGACCCGAGTCCTCGCCCCGTTTCCCCGCTGGACCGTGCGGTTTGCTGTAATCTTCCTAAGTTTTTGGAGCTTAGATCTATTTTAAAACGTTCTTTTATGAAGAGCCAAAACATTCGCAGATACCAGAAGTAGTTACACGGGATTAGAAACGCTCTGATTGGTCATTTTTTTTGAACATCTGGACTGAGACAGTTTTCTGGGTTTAAAGCGGTTTGAAACATCTTTTTAACGAAAAAAAAAATGGTTAACTCAGTGGTTAAGGGTGTTAAAGATTGTGGGTTCAGTTCTCACCAAGCTGCCACTGCTGGGCCCCTGAGCAAGGCCCTCAACTGTTAACCACTCGGTGGAATAAAGAATAGAGATTTACTGTGGGATAAAAAGAAAAACATGCTTTAATTCCAGTTCGATATTTTAACCAAGCAACGTCTGCAGACATGAACTAACGAAATGATATTATGGATCCGATATTAAAGATATAAAGAAACGGTATTAAAAAAAACGATATCTGATAATAAAGAAAGAGAAAAATATTAGTAAAATCGATTAATTTTTAAAAAAGCATATTATTATTTATTTTTGTAGTCTTTTTGAAAAAGTACTTAAGAGATGTTTTGGTGTTATTTGGTATTTTAAGGTTTCAGTACATAAACATCATCTGTGTACAGTTTTATTTATAATAAACTTTAATTATTCCGGTTCTGTACATCTGATTGGTTTAACCATCTCCCCTTTCTCTCTCTCTCTCTCTCTCCTCTCTCTCTCTCTTCTCTCTCTCTCGCTCTTTCCTTACTTCTACTCCCCTCTCTCTTTTTCTATCTCTTTCTCTCTTCTCTCTCTCTCTCTCTCTCTTTTCTCTCTTTCTCTCGCTCTCTCTTTCACTCTTTTTCTCTTTGTATGTGTGTGTGTGGTATTAGCTGGTCAACGGGTAAATGGAGTCATGCAGTGTATCGTGTGGAACAGGCCAGCAAAGTCGCACCGTCCGCTGTCTCAAGAAGGTGTTGTATCAGAGAGAGGAGTTAGCTCCGCCCGCTTTGTGCCCTTTACCGGCTCCGACTTACACACAACCCTGTAACACACACTTCTGTCCACCAGAGTGGGGCACCGGCTCCTGGTCACAGGTCTGTATACCCCCACACCCACAGGTACAACACACACACACACACACACACCCACACACACACACTATTCAAAGAAAACATTAGCCAGGTTTCCATCTTAATTGAATTTTTATAATTTTTTATAATTTAAAAAAAAAAAAAAAAAAATCCAACAACAAATGTGATTTAAATGCATTTTCATTATGTTGTTATTTATTTATTTATTTACTTAAATCACTCATTTCCGCTCGGATACTTCAAATTGTCGTCTTTGCTGCCCTCTGGTGGTCAAATCGTGAAATCAACACCATGACGCCTATATTATGTTATATATTATAAATAAATGCTAAATTATTTGGTAAAATTAATATTTTTATTACTATTAATTACTATTAACTAAAAATTAAGTTTATATTATTAGATCTGTATTTATAGAATGAAACCTGTTTTTTTTTTAATGTTTATAGTGCTCAAAGACGTGTGGACGTGGTGTGAGGACACGAAGTGTGTTCTGCCACAGTGTTAATCACGTCTCCGGCACGTCGGTCCCCCATGACGGCTTGTGCGAGATCCAGCTGAAGCCCAAATCTCAGGAGAGCTGCGTGATGAGTCGCTGCCCTAAAAACGAGCGTCTGCAGTGGATCACCACCGCCTGGGGAGAGGTACCCGAGAGAGGAACCACGCAACACACTTTATATCTGTCTATAGTTACATTTAATGCTCTAAAACATGTTTTTCTCTTGTGTTATAGCATAGATTCATCAGCTGTCTTTCTTTATTCTATCACTCACTAAGAAAAGTATAAACTGCTGAATCCAGAGGTTGGACTGGACACTTAATTGACCTTCTATTCTGTTTTCATTCTGTTTTCCTGTCTCAGTGCTCGGTTTCCTGCGGCAGAGGTGTGAGGACTCGAGAGCTGCGCTGTGCAGATAGAGACTCTAATGCAGGATTTACAGAACTGCCCATCAGGAGGTGTAGAAATCTACAGAAACCCCATACTGACCTTCAGCAGGCGTGTAATAGAGCACAGTGCCCTGACCTGCAGCCCCACCCCCCTTCGCCTGGCCCGGGGAGAGCAAATGGTGCCGGGGAGCTCAGCTGGTACTCGTCGCCATGGCAACAGGTAAAAATAACGCCATCCTGCTTTCCGAGTGAATCTTGTCATGGAGGAAATACCGCACGAAATGTACAGCAGGAAAAGATTACACGATACAGGATACAATACAGGATAGAAAGAACAGGACACAGGATACAGTCTCCATTTAAGACAACTGGTAAACATGGACGTGGCTGAAATGGAAAAAAACACTAACGATAAACCAGGTTCCTTAAAGGAGTCTTTGGATGCCGAAGTTGATCTGATTCTTTAGGGTCTTAATGAAAAGTCTATCATTCATTTCAATGAAAAATTTTATTGATGATGTAAAACACTCATTTGTGTGTTTGTGTGTGTTAGTGTACAGTGTCGTGTGGAGGTGGTGTGCAGATGCGCAGTGTTCAGTGTCTCAGACACGGCCGACCTTCATCAGGGTGTTTAACACACCACAGACCTGCCAGCTCCAAAGCCTGTAACACACACTTCTGCCCATCACCAGGACGGACACCAGGACCTGCTCCCAAAGGTACACACACACACACACACACACCTGCTCACAATCACAATCACTGGTTACTAACCCACCAATCACCACAGCCACAAAAAACAGTCACTGATCAGCACTGTAATCATAACAGTTTCCAAAGCCAATCACTAACCCCAGTGCTCTCGACAGCCAATCACTGATCACAGTGCTCTCGACAGCCAATCACTAACCCCAGTGCTCTGATCACCACCCTGTAGTCACTAATGCCAGTGCTCTCGACAGTATTAGATGTTTAAGGGTCTGGAGAAGCTGTGGAGAACGTTATACTGCCTGTAGCCTCATTCAGCATGACTGGTTATGTAATGGGTCAGTGATGGTGTAGGGAGGTATATCCACAGAGGGACACACTGACCTCTGCAGATTAGACAACAGCACCCCGACTGCCATTAGCTATCATTGGACCCATTGTCAGACCCTACGCATGCACCCTCCTGGTGCATGACAATGCCCAGCTTCATGTGAGAGCAGGCAGTTTCTGGAGAATGAAGGAATTGGAGACCACCTTCTTGTTTGCCTGACCTAAATCCAACAGAACAGCTCTGGGACATTTTATTTTATGCCACCTGACACTGCCAGGTTGCACCTCAGACTGTCCAGGAGCTCATTAATGCCCTGGTCCAGATCTGGAAGAAGATACTCCAGGACACCATCTGTTGTCTCATTAAGAAAATGCCCCAACATTGTCAGGCTCGAACACAAGCACATGGCGGGACATAGAAAACCACTGGGTACCATTTTTAATTTCAGCAAAATGAACCAGCCTGTCGCATATTTTTTTAATTCAGTTAAAAAAAATCAACCAATCAGTTGAAATTATAGCACTTATCAATCACTCAGTGTTTTCCCGCCTTTATTTTTCCAGGAGATCACCTGTGTGTCGATGTCTTCACCTGGTGTCGCTTGGTTCCTCAACACGGCGTGTGTAATCACAGGTTCTACAGCGAGCAGTGCTGCCGGTCGTGTTCTGTCAACAAGCTGTAGAACTCCAGGACCTGCCCATGAGCACCTTCTCTGACTTGCAGAACCTTACAGAAACCACGGGGCCCGAACTGGATTTGGGGAAGGAAAAGAAAACGTACAAAGAAATGGATAGAAAGAAAGTACGTGGTCTGGAGGTCTGGAGGTCTGGTTCTTCCTGAAGTACTTGATGAGCAAAGCTCTTTGGAGAAACTCCAGACGTGTTTGTGCTAAAACTGTGGGGACGTCGGTGCAGGAATTCCTTTCTGTAAATGGACTTTTTAAAAAGTTGTTATATTTTTTTTATATCGATGAATATGATGCGTTTATTTTTCCACCAGCTGATACTGACTGCATTACACGTTTTTCTTCTTCTATATGTTCAAAGCGCTCTTAAATTAAAATCAGTTTAGTAAACGAGTATGAAGCGTAGCTCGGACCATCTAGCATTTTAATCTAATCCTTTCTCTTCATGCTCCGACTAGCATTATAGTTTAGCTTTGTTAGCTGAATCTCCCTAAATGCTAACATTACTAAGAGTTTGATTTAGTAATATTTAATCAGAGGGAAAAATTATTTTAAAAAGTCCTTTGATTTGCTAAAAATATCAGTATCTCATAAAATGTAAGGCAAAAGTAGTCATTAAAAAATATCTTCCTGACCAGTTAGCCAATGTTAATGCTGCTAGTCAGGAATCTGTACAAAAGCTAACAAATAAAATAATAGTATTAGCGAGCTGTTAAACTTTCAGCTTTTAATTGCATATGTTAAATATTATATTTCGTAAGTATCAAGGCACTTAGCACTAGCGTGCTAGCTAACTTGAGGTCAATGTTTTCTTGCAACTTTTACCAGAGAAACTGATCTAAACTTCATTAAAGCGTAAGAAAGTCAGTGTTAGCATTGGGTTAGGTTCTAGAGCTACGGTCACATTAGCTTCTTCTGCTGGTAGACACTGCTCCTGTTGTCATGTGTGGGCGTGGCCTTGTTCAGCTTCCTATAAACAACAGGAGCTACCAATAGCTTCTAAAGCTAAATTTTTCAACAGCGTGCTAGTCTGTGATACTAGCTTACTTTTGATATCACATGCACTGCACATGTAAATTAGCGATTCCTGCTACGTCTTTCCGCAGAGTATTTTTTTCTTATATCTCTATAGACATTTAACAAAATGTCGTATAATCAACAAAAAAAAGTACAAGCGGTTGCCACCAAGTAACAAATTTAAAAGCCACTGATTAAAGGAAGGAACTAGCGGAAGTGGTAGCGCAGTGGTTAAGGTGATGGACTGGTAATTGGAGGATCGGGGTTCAATTTCCAGCACCTCCAGGTTACCGCTGTTGGGCCCCTGATTAAGGCCCTTAACCTCCAATTGCTCAGTTGTATAAAAGAGATAAATGTAAGTCGCTCTGGATAAGAACGTCTGCCAAATGCTAAAGTTGTGAGCAAAAATTTGGATGACACCTGATGTTGTGTAAATTATTTTTATTCAGCAATTACAGGATCACTGATGCACCATGTTCCTGACAGCCAATCAGTGACCACCATTTTGACGCCCAATTTGTGGTCTTCCACCGAGGAGACTTATGACTGATCACACTTCAGTCTAACAGCAAATTGATGATCCCCACTGCTCCTGACAGCCAATTGGTGATCAGTGATGGTGATCCACCAAAGAGACTTATGACTTCAGCCTAACAGCCAATCACTGATCTCCGCTGTTTCTAAATACTGATGACTGAACCCTGTTGTTCTCAATTACCATTCTTTGCTTCCTGAATATCAAACATTGTTCATTAAGCTTCTTAATGTGTTTTGATGCTGTTTTCTATATATGTTTTTCTTCACCATACAAACATTGGGGGTCCATCAAAAACCCCAAACTTCTCCAGAAACTGATAAGGAGAAAGATTCGATATTCTAGGAAGTAAAACAGAGCTGCGGTTCTGGGGAGACATATTGCAGGTGGATTCTCTCTCTCTCCCTCTCTCTTTCTCACTCTCTCTCTTTTCTTCTCTCTGTGTCTCTCTCTTTTTCTCTGTCTGTTCTTCTCTCTCTGTCTCTCTTTCTCTTCTCTCTCTCACTCTGTTTTACCTCTAATAAAAAGGAAATGCTGTAACCTCCTGGTAAATGCAGTCAGGTCCTCAGGTGGTTCTCCATCATCAGACATTTTTTATTCTTCTACTGCGTGACATTTATAACTGTATAGAACTATAACTTCCCCTTATGGCATTTATAAACAAACACACACACACACACACACACACACCACACACACACAGTAGGACGCATTTATCTCGCTCTGTCATGCCGCGATGTCTCACGGTATCTGAATCGAATCATTCTCACACACTGGACAGCAGATTTGTACATATAGCTATAAAATCATTCTTCCTTTTCTCTCTCTCTCTCTCTCTCTCTCTCACACACACACACACACACACACACACACACTTACCCTTGTCAGAGTGAGTGTGTGTGGGCCAGGTTGTCCATGGCGGGATTAAAGCGTCTGGGAGAGTTTAGACAGCGCCACCGCTCAGCCTCATTTGTAGCTGTCGGCTCACATTGGCCTTTTCACGCTAATGTAAAGACACCGGCCTCCAGAGACAGAGAGACGGAGAGACGGAGAGAAAGAAAGGTGTGTGTGTGTGAGAGGGAGAGAGAGAGCTCCAGAATTATTGGCACCCTCTTTGTAAAGATGAGTTCTGGGAAACATTCAACAACACTGTAACTCTTTCTCTCTTTCTCTCGCCTCTCTCTCTCGCTCTCTTTCTTTCTTTTCTCTCTCTCTCTGTCTCTCTCTTACTCTCTCTGTAACTCTCTCTTTTTTCTTTCTCTTTCTCTCTCTCTCTCCTGCCCCTCCCCCTCTGCTCTCTCTCTCTCTCTCATTCTCAAGCTCCTTCTCCCCTCTCTCTTTCTCTCTTTCCTGCCCCCACCTACTCTCTTTCTCTCCCTCTGTCTTGCTCTCTCTTTTTCTCTCTCTCTTCTCTTTGTCTGCTGTTTGTTGTTGATTAAAATACCATTTACCGGTGTGTGTTTTTGCACTCGGTGTGTTATGAATATTATCGATCGGTGTGTTTGTTCTCATCAGTCTTTCCTTTAAAAAATCCTCCTGATCCTTTTCCTTTCCCTTGAAAAGCAGGAATCGATTATCGTTTCTGCAGAGACGCACCACCCCCCCGTCTCACTGACCTTCAGACTGTCTCTCTCTCTCTCTCTCTCTCTCTCTCTGTCTGTTTCTCTTTCTGTCTCTTTCTTTCTCTCTCTCTCTCTCTCTCTCTCCCAACAAAAACAAACTCAACAGTAATAAAAATATTTAATTATAGAAATCAATCAATTTGGTGTCCTGACGTCACATTTATTATTAATTTAACTGGTCAATAAAGCCTGACATCACCCTAAGATACGTTCTTAAAGGTGCACCACACACACACACACACACACACACACACACACACACACACACACACACACACTAGAGGTCAGGTCAGAAAAGAGAAAAAAAGAGGGATGCTAAAACAAGCGAAAAATCTATCTATCTATCTATCTCTGTCTGTCTGTCTATCTGTGTATATCTATCTATCTGTCTGTCTATCTGTCTGTGTATCTCTATCTATCTATCTATCTATCTATCTGTCTGTCTATCTGTGTATATCTATCTATCTGTCTGTCTATCTGTCTGTGTATCTATCTATCTATCTATCTATCTATCTATCTATCTATCTATCTATCTATCTATCTATCTATCTATCTATCTATCTATCTATCTATCTATCTATCTATCTATCTATCTACTATCTATCTATCTGCCAGCCTGCCTGTATGTCTGTCCGTCTATCTATCTATCTTTCTTGCTGTTTTCCATTTCCTCCTAAGGTTTTTTTAAAACTTTTTTTATTCTGCAATCTTTTCTTTCCATTATTTATTTGTTTCATTTCCTGTCTCATCCTATCTCTCTTTCTCACCTATTTCTCTTTCTGTCTTTCTCTTTTTCACAATGGCTCTCTCTCTCTCTCTCTCTCTCTCTCTCTCTCTTTTCTCTTCACTCAAACCCCCCTTCCTTTTTACATCTAAACCGGTTCACACATGTACTTGTCTCTTTTTCCCCTCCAGCTTCTTCTCAGTTTCTGTTTTCCATTTAGACTTTTCCATCTATTCTGTAATTTTAACCTTTCTTTTCTATCTTTTCTTCCCTAAACATCCCTCTTTCTCTCTGTCCTCTTTTTTGTTGACTTTGTTTCACTCTGTTGTGTCTTGGTTTGTCCTTCATGGCCGTAGTGATGTGGTGTTTCATGACTAAACGGTCGTAATCGCTTGTCTTAAACACCGCCGGTCTTCTGTGGACCTTCCTTTTGACACGTTTCAATTATTAACGCTTCCTCTCCGTCTCTATCTCTGAGCCCGATGTCCCTCCTGGGCTTGTAATACACCAGGACACACACACACATACACAGAACATTGTTTCTCTGTCCTCTCCCTGGAGAGATGTTGCTTTGGAGGCCATCGATTTGTTTTACATGCTAATACACACAGCGGGAGGGAGGGAGGGGTGGTAAAGGGGGGTGGGGGTTTGTTGGGTGACCTCCAGCTCGGAGCTCAGAGATTTGCAGAAGACAAATTGACCTTTTTACACTGTGAAAAGACACAGAAACAAATTGCCAGGTTAATAAAGTGTTAAAGCAGAAATGACATTTCTGAAGCGAGGAGCGGCGCGGTGCAGTTCTCCGGCTAGCCACCAGACGGCGCTGTGTGTCCGCGGTGGAATTCATCCGCGCTGTTAAACGCTTTCCTTCATCCGCAGATCGATTTAAGATTAAAATCAGTTGTTAATTTTACTTATAGACACCCGGTTTATTCGTGATTTCACACTTTAAAAAGGAGCAAAAAAATCTATATATAAAATAGGAAAAGAGCGCGCGCGCGAGAGAGAGCATCACTTATAGGCGTGTATTAAAACCTGTAGTGAAAGATGTGGGCGTGTCTCAGTCTGAACGCGGAAGTAAGAAACAGGAAGTGCTCGATATTCACCTATGTTCTATATGTATTAATGCTATATAATGCTAATGCTAAGATAACAGGATTTTCTAAGAGATAATTTAATTAATCAAAAATTATTAATTGATAGTCACGATAAAATCTCTGTAATCTGTTTACACAATAAAAATCAGCCAATGAAAGACCTGCTATTATAATAAAGTTAAAAAAAAATAGATAGAGAGAGAGATAGAGAGAGAGAGAGAGAGAGAGAGAGAGCGAGAGAGAGAGAGAGAGAGAGAGAGAGCAAGCAGTGAGGTAGAGAAAAAGATGGGTGAAAGAAAGAGAAAGAAAGACAGAGTGAGAGAGGGAAGAAAGAGACAGAGAGAGAGCAAGTGATAAGAGTAGTGAAAGCGAGAGAAAAAGAGAGATCAAAGAAGTGTAATAGAGAGCAGATTTAGTGTAAGAGAGCAAGAAAGACAGAGAAAGAGAGAAAAGTGTAGAGAAGAAAAGAGACAGACAGAGCAGGTAGTGAGACACAAAACGAAAAAGACAGTGAGAGAGAGAGAGTAGTGAAATCGAGAGAGAGAGAAAGACAAAGAAAGAAAGACGTGTGTGTGTGTGAGAGCGAGAGAAAGAGAGAGAAACAGAGAGAGGGAGTGTGTGTGTGTGTGAGAGAGAGAGAGAGAGAGAGAGAGAGAGGGAGTAGTGAAAGTATGTATGAGAGAGAAATCTGCAATAGAAACCCGTCTCGCTGTCAGACAGTCATTATACACAGCGCTTCAACAAACAAACGTCCCCTGGTTTTATGAATTCATTTAGTCGTCCCTAATGCACAGCAGCACAGGTGAGTCTCTGCTTCTGATGCAAATCAAAAACTAAAAGCTCGGTTAGCTTCTCCTTCACACAGAGGGCAGAGCTGAATCACCAAATAATCAGGGGAAAGCCTCCACCCCATCCAAAGCCATCCACCAAGGGCACGACCACCACTAAGACAAAAACAAAGCCGCGAGAGCCTCCAGTGCCTCCTGTCTTCCATCATCTTAAAATAAAACGGAACCAAAACGTCTGAGCTTCAGAAAAACACTTTACAATGACACCGGATTCGTCTCACACACACATGTCTTACATTTGCATTAGAAACCGTCAACGTATAAGCCACACCCCCTTCAGTCGTAATCATCACACCATGTTCTCATCAGGGTAGCATTCAATTCCAGATTTAAAATAATAATAAATAAATATTCAACTTCATTGTGCAAGGTACGTGTACAGAGCCAATAAAATGCATTATTCACATATCCCATCTTAGTAAGTTGGGGTCAGAGCACAGGGTCAGCTATGATACAAGCGCCCCCTGGAGCAGGGAGGGGTTAAGGGTCTTGCTCAAGGACCCAACAGTGGTTGACTTGCCAGAGGTGGGGCTTGAACCCAGTGTGTTTCTGGTCTCAGATTAACAACTCAGCACCCTAACCGTTTGAGCCACCCAGTAGAACCCTGTCCAATTTCAACCTATAGTAGAACCCTGTCCAAATGTTTTAATCAATTAATTCAAATGTTATTTGTCACACACATCATTATACACAGTACAACATGTAGTGAAATGTGTTTCTTTGTATATCTCATTTTAGAAGGTTGTGAGTTCAGGGTCAGTTATGATACGGTGCCCTTGAAGCAGGAAGGGTCAAGGGTCTTGCTCAAGGAGCCAAGAGTGGCTGGCTGGTGGTGGTGGGGCTTAAACCAAGGGCCTTACTCAGCGCCTAAACCTTTTGAGCCACCACTTGCCCCGCCCCACCCAGCCACGCCCAAAACATTTAGACTACAACCTACTGTATCGGTCAGGCCAAAACATTTAGACCACACCTACTGTATAGGCCAGGCCACGCCCAAACAATTAGACCACACCTACTGTATAGGCCACGCCTAAACATTTAGACCACACCTACTGTACAGGCCACACCCAAACATTTGGACCACACCTACTGTATCAGTCAGGCCAAAACATTTAGACCACACCTACTGTATAGGCCACACCCAAACATTTAGACCACACCTACTGTATAGGCTAATTTATAGGCCACACCCAAACATTTGGACCACACTTACTGTATAGGCCACACCCAAACATTTGGACCACACTTACTGTATAGGCCACGCCCAAACATTTAGACCCACACCTACTGTAGAGGCCCACACCCAAACATTTAGACCACACCTACTGTATAGCCCACACCCAAACATTTAGACCACACCTACTATATAGGCCAGGCCCAAACACTTAGACCACACCTGCTCTATAGGCCACGCCTAAACATTTAGACCACACCTACTGTATAGGCTAATTTATAGGCCACACCCAAACATTTGGACCACACTTACTGTATAGGCCACACCCAAACATTTGGACCACACCTACTGTAGAGGCCACACACAAACATTTAGACCACACCTACTGTATAGCCCACAGCCAAACATTTAGACCACACCTACTATATAGGCCACTCCCAAACACTTAGACCACACCTGCTGTATAGGCCACGCCTAAACATTTAGACCACACCTACTGTATAGGCTACATCCTTCAGGAAACGCATCAGACTTCATGTACATTCTATTACATTATGTACATTCTATTACAACTTCAACATACAATATGGATTACACCTGAATAAATAGGCCACGCCCCCAGGAGATTAGTCAGAGTTCTGTAATTGAATACTAGTTAAGTACTACATCCAAAGCAACACTATTGAATATTTTCTCACGCTTCCCCCATGTGGCAAGTGCAATTGTTATCAGTGTCGTAAATACTGTCGCTAATAGAAAGTTTTCACCTACGTTAAGTTTTGGTCAGATACCCCGGTGGGGTAAAAGTTGTTTTAGCACTGAAATAATTGTAGTGACATTATTTTAAGCTATATAGTTTTCTTTAAGTGAGTACATGCTTCTGTATGGTTACGGGAAGTATGAATAAAATTCAGACGTACTACATTACTCCGCCATTTTTAAATCGTCACATGACATATGACATCATTCAGTTTAAATTTTTAAGTGTTTAACTTAAAGTTTTAAATTTTTTACTTTGATGGTTAACGAGTGGGAGAAATAGATCATCCAGGAAATCTTCACCTACTGCTTCACCTACTCCATACTAAAGATTCATTCATATTACTTGCCTTGCATACTCTGTTTCACCTACTATAGAGTATGAAAGAATGTGATTTTGGACAGAGACGCAATCTTTATTCAGACTGCATGTTGTTGTTACTGCACACATCATAATCAAGTTCCACTCCAATAGTCAGTTTTCTAAGCACTCAGCGGCAAGTGTACGGAACTCATGTTCTAGTTATACTATGCTATACTAAGATATGCTATGCTAGCATGCTAACTGCATTAACAGGAGTGTAGCACAATAAACATAATAATAATTAAAACTCTTTGATGTTCTGTGTCTCCACATTCTTCTCATCGCCGTATGAGAGATACGTCTGATTGTCTTGATTAATAATAAACAGAATAATAAATAAAGTTATAAACCTTCACGCTGAGTTTTAACGAGGTTTTGAGTTTTATTGTATTTTTTGGAGCCGATTGTTTACTTGTTTATCAGTTGGAGCTCCTTCACGTCTTGTTCCACCTGCTGTTGATAAAACTGACATCTAGGTGTCTAAATCTGGCCAGAAATCATCTCTTTACCTGTCTCACTCTCTGACTGTGTATCTAAACCCGCGCACACACACACATACACACGCGCTACAGTTTACAGCCTAATGTTTCATAACAACATTACACCAATTACTCCTGGATTTCGTTGATGTGCTGAAGCTCTGCTTTGTTCCACCTTTGACATCCTTCACGCTCAAACTAAATCCTTAATGGAAACGGAGACGCTACAAACGCTAGCTGTTTTTACCCGTCAACCTCTGAAACACCTCACACACACCACCTGACTGACAGGCAGCCATAACTCAAGCCGTTCTGCACTGCCACTCAGACAGAAAAACGACAGCGGCCCCGTGTGAGCCCCGCTCGCCCGCATTGCCGCCCCCCCGCCCACCCGCCCGCATGAAGCCGAGCTGTCAAATTCATCAGTGCCTGCTACGCCACACTCTTATGTCAGCGTCAGTGTTTTTTGTATTACATATTTATTTATAAATGTATATATTTATTTCTTTTTCCTTGTCGGCGGAGGCTGCCTGTAAAACCAGCATGAGTCCACCAGCAAAATTTGAAGCCTTTGTGTGCCGTTAAAATATAAAGAAGCGCTAAAAACGGAAAAGCGTGGCTATAATAACCGCGGAATAAATAAATCATATTTACAAACGGCTCCTCTTATTACGCTGAGCCATACAGCTGGGTGCCATGAGCGCTCCTCCCCCCACTCTCTTCGAAAAAAAACAAATCCAAACCCACAGCATGCCTGTCAGAGGTGCTAACAATTACGATAGATATCTCAGCAAATAAAGCCGATCAATCACCTCTCGCCAAACCAGGAATAAACAATCATTAACGCTCTCCAAAAGCCAATAACGTCTGGCTCGCCCAGGGAGGCTTGCGTTTCCTTCATGAAGGTGTGTGTTGGCGGCTTTCGGGCTCCTCGCTGCGAGAAGTTTCACTCTCTTCACGCCTGCCTTCCCTCGGAGTCCGGCGTCAGTCCCGCTCCCCTGCTGGCCGTCGCTTCAATTAGAGTCGAATTAAAGAGCCGTTTTCCCTCCGATGGGTTCTAGAGAAGACGCCAAGACTTAATTACACCGCCGCTGATGCCTGCTGTCGGGACAGCGATTAGCAGGAACGAGGACCCCGAAAAAAATAAATAAAAAAGACGTGCGAGGAAACCGAAATAGAGAGAGAGAGATAGTGAGACATGCTGATTAGTGCCGTTGATACCTTCACCAAGCTTCACAAAGCTCTCACAAGAATTCTGACTTCCTCAAAAACCTAAAACAAACTCCCTCCTGTTTTACACTTTTAGCCTCTGCCTTGTATAAGATGAATATGAAGATACCACACCCACCTGTACCACTTAGACACACCCACTTTTTCCTTTTACACCCATACACATCAGTTACATACACTCCTTTCTCACTTAGATACAGCCACCTGTCTCACTCAGACACACTCACTTGTCTCACTTAGGCACACCCACCTCTCAGTCAGACACAGTGAGACCCACCTGTCTTACTCAGACACACCCACCTAACATTTAGAGGCCTGCCCGGGGCCCGGCACTGGCAGTTTGGTGGAGATGTGAATTTAACCCATGATCTTCCAATCAGCAGTCCAAAACCCTGACCACTGAGCTACACATTATTCTGTCCCACTCAGCACCATTTACATACACATCATGTCCCACTTAATTGTGTTTATTTTTGTCTATCACTGTTATCTTCCTGTCTCTTTCTCTAGTGTGTGGTGTTTACCTGTCTGTTTGTTGTCTCTGTTTCTCTACCTGTCTGCCTGTCTGTCTGTCTGTCTCTTTGTCTCTTTATTATTTATGCTTTTCTCTCAGTCTCTTTTTGTCTTTTATCTTTCTCTATTAAGCCATTTCTCTCTCTCACTTACACCTCATGTCTGTCTGTCTCAGTATCTTCTCTTGTCTGCCTCTCTGTCTTTCTTGGTCTGTCTCACTCTCTGTTTCTAATTCTTTATCTCTTTTGTTATCTGTCTTTTTCTAACTTTATATCCTTTAGTCTTGCAGTCACTTTGAAAAGGCCAGATAAAAGTAGAGGTGTTAGTGGCAGCTGTGAGCACACACACACACACACACACACAACACACACACGTTCAGCTGGGTAAAGGAGAACTGGTTTGCGTTGATGTTTTATTTACACAGTGTGTGTGTGTTTTAGCTCAGACACTGCGGTGATAACTAGCAGACAGGATGGTCAGTCTGTTCACGTCTTTCTGTCCCTCTCCCTCCCTCCCTCTCTCATCTTTCTCTCTCTCTCTCTCTCTCTCTCTCTCTTTCTCTCTCTCTCTGTCTATCCGTGAGATCTCATCAGCCGGCTGGCATTTGATCAATGCAGGAGTCCCTTTGTGCCGCTGACACACAGATAAAAGACGTCGTTATCAGCTGCTGCGGATTGACAGCAGAGAAAGAGAGAAAGAGTGAGAGAGAGAGATTGCAGATAACAGAAGGTAGAGGAGGAGAAGGAGGAGGAGGAGTGTGGTTGGAGGTCAACACCTTGATATGAGCATTTACAGCTGTCGGGGGTGTGCAGAGAGAAAAACAGGAAGAAAGATGGAGATAAAAACTTTAAAAACCTTCTGAAGCTGCTGTGAGATTTTGGAAAGTGTGTGTGTGTGTGTGTGGGAGAGAGAAAGAGTGTGTGTGTGTGTGTTGGAGACAGGGCTGAAACAGTGTTTTAGAGTAGCATATCTAATTTAAATAGTGATGAGTATGTAATGAATATGTAATGAGTATAAGTTACGTTTCAGTAACGTTGTGACCTCACAAAATACAAAATAGCTCATTATTATTATCATTATTATTAGCATTATTATAAATATTATTAATATTGTTATTATTATCCAGGAAAGGGACGAATAATCAGATTTCTAAATGTCGCAAAGAAAGAAATTTTACTCATTTATTATCATCCAAGTTTAAACGTTATCTCACTTTAAATTCACACTAACGTGACATCATAGGTCATGTGACAAAATCAACATGGCGTATCTAGAATGTCCAAATTTTATTCATACTATAGTACAGACTTTTTTAATGATTTGGAAGTACATAATAACTTAAATGTACGAACTACTTGAGTAATGTGTGATTTCGTACTTTTGCAAAATGGAAGTGAATTAATGACATCGGAAGAAATAGCATAGTGGCGATTTTTTCCCCCTGCTGAAAAAAAGGAATGAGGCATAAATTAAGATTTTACAATTTTTCATGTGTGTTTTTTAATCACGGTATCGTTTCTATAGCAACTGTCAGTCACAGGGATGTTACAGAAACCTAGGAAATGAACTGCGGCAGATCTGTGATGTGGGAGGACCTCCGGAGATTAAATTCTGGATGGGTGTCAGGAGTCGGATGGAGCACAGGGGACGACCTGCCAGGAGTGAGTTGCTGCAGTCCAATCTTTAGATGAACCACACCTCTGCTCAGAGAACCTTCCAGATCCGATTCTGATACATGCAATTCATATGTCGTTTAGTTATGCTGACCTAGTTGTTAGTCCTTGCCGGAGTCCATCCTTGCACTTACAATTATTCACTTAATCAATCCAAACCGTGTGATTACATTGTCACTTAACTGTTTTCCTTCTTTTTGACTTCCTTTCACTCTTTCCTCTCTCTCTCTTTCCTCTCTCTCTCTCTCTCTCTCTCTCTCTCTCTCACTGTTGAGTTACATACCCACAACGGAGCTGCCGGTGATCCAGTCCCCACCACCGGCCCGTCCTGTGGGTCCTTCCCTGTGACCTGCCCAGCGGATGATGCATCACCGGCGATCTAGGACGACCCACTTCGCCATAAAGACGTTTCGGCTGCTCTAAGGACTAATGATTATAGTTGTTTACCACAACACGATGTAACCTCATGATCCCCTGCTAACCTGTTTTCACCCAAATGAGGATGGGTTCCCTGCTGAGTCTGGTTCTCTCAAGGTTTCTCTCCTATCTCATCTTAGGAGTTTTTCCTTGCCACCGTCGCCCCGGCTTGCTCATCAGGGACAAACTGATTTGTTTAATTCTGTTTTATAATTTCTTCAATTGGTAAAGCTGCTTTGTGACAATCACCATTGTGAAAAGCGCTAACAAATAAAAACTGAATTGAATTGAATATGTCCCATCAGCACAATTCATCCACAGAGGATATACAGACATTTAATCATCATCCTCATCATCATCATCAGAAACGTTATCAATATTAACTAGGGATCAACGATATTAGATACCTATAATCGATAATTAAGTCCTCATGTCTGATTCCGATACTGATAAACACCCAGGAGATTAGAAAGTCTGAGATACACTGACAAAACTGATATTTTAGTAGTTCTGACCAAATATAAAAGCAAACATCAGTCCTGACAGATTTTTGTGTAAGACACCAGTAATAATTTAATGTAAATTTTGAATTTTTGCAGATTGAATATAATCACCCTGAAAAATGAATTTATTTTAGGTCTGACTAGAACAAACAAAAACTCTGCCAAATCTGGCAACCCTGGGTGGAAATTGGCCCAATCTGGCAACCCTGGGTGGGAACTGGCCCAAACTGGCAAGACTGGGACGGGACCCACCCAAAATGCCCACTCAATTTGGCAACCCTGCATGGGAACTCACCCAATCTGGCAACCTTTGTTTGGAACCAACCCAATCTGGCAACACCAGCTGCAGTCACTTGCACTGGGAAACTGGATGAATCTCAGATCAATCAGACTGATTGATTGATTAATCAGCCAGCGAACTTAATTGGATCTATTTATCGGAAAATTACGCCATTTTTCCGATAATTAATCTGTATGATAAACATCGCGCATCATTAATATTAACCTCAAAAAGTGTGACATCAGAGGACTGTATGGTGGAATCATGCATTTTAAAATTTTCTCCTCTAGCACTCTTTTTTTTCTTCTTCTAATTGGTTCTATCCATCTTATACAGACTCTTTCTGTCTCTCTCTCTCTCTGTCTCTCTCTGTCTGTCTTTTTCACATCCATTTTCACTCCATCACTCTGTGCCGATTTGGGTTGCTAAGAGGAAAAGTGGAAGTGTTGTTTTTGTGTCGAGTCTATTTCCTGTCTGTCTCTTTGTCTCCTTTATTCTCTTTGTCCAGCTCAGTAAACGCTGAAATGTTGAAATGTGTGTATGTGTTTGTGTGTGTGTGTGTGTGTGAGACTCGATCAGGAAGAAGGGGGTGGATACCATCACACTGTGACAGCTATTAACCACGACCTTTCAACATGAATGGAACACCCACTTAGACAAACACACACACACACACACACACACACACACACACACACACACACACACACCAAACATGTCATACATCTTACATCAACACTTGGTACTCTATCACTCACTCTCTCCTGAATCTCCCACCCACCACACATGCACGCACGCACACACACACACACACACACACACAATAGCAGTGTGCTGAATTGATTGCTTGGCCAGAGGGGATGTAGGATTATCGGGCTAAACAGCTGTTGGTTATCATAAGATGAAGTCTCTGAAATGGTAATGCTACAGAGACTGAAGATGTGTGTGTGAGTGTGTGTGAGTGTGTGTACGTGTGTTTATCACCCTCTGCCTGGCCTTCGTCTTCCCATGATGCTTAGTGTCAGAGTTGGGCTTGGTGACATCGATCAGCACTGTATCCCTCCGTCCCCTCCGGATACACACACCTTCCCTTACACATCAACGACATCATCATCAGGAATATGAGGATGAGACAAGTGTGTGTGATCACCAAGTGTGTGTTAATATAAGCGCTGTAAAAAGCACTGCAGAGTGACATTTATTGACAGCTAAAACGGCGAGTGTGTGTGTGTGTTTGTCCAAATCCACGATAAGACTCACAACAGCTGTCAGATTCCTCAAACTCAACTCCTGATTTAAGATTGAAAAATTTGGTAATAAATGTTAAAAATAATTTTGAATCTGACAAAATCTGTTTATAAATGTGTAAAATTCGGGTTCGTGTTAAAGTTACAGAATTTCAGGGTTCATAGATGCCAAAAATGAGTTTAAAATTGATTCATAACTGTAAAAAATAGTAAAAAATCTCTCAACACTAAATTTCCAAAATATTTTGTAAAATATTAAAAATAGTTTTTAGAAATTTTCAACAATTTCCTGTTTATTACAGTTTGTTAATAGACGTGTAACAATTTGAGAAATTTGGTTTAGAAATGGGAAAAATTGTTTAAAATGTGTTAATGTTATCGAACCACCGGGGGTTAAGAAATGGACAGAACTGGGTGAAATTTGGAAGAAAATGCTCAAAATTGATTTATTATATTTCTAAAAATATAAAATGGGGTTACAAATATGTCAAATTAATAAAAAGGCACTTTGTTAATAAATGTGTAAAATTGACTCAAATTTGACAAATTTGGTTTGCAAATGGGCAAAATGTTTTAACTGGTGAGGTTAGTGTTACAGAACTCTATAGATTTAATAGATAGTCAGTAAAATTAGTAAAAAATCTGATCAAACTGGTTTAAAATAGAATAAAAATTGTTAAGATTAACCCAAAAATAGACAATAAATTATTTAGAATCTGTTAAAATTGTCTTTTTAAAAATGGTCTTATTTTGTTAATAAATTGTTTTAAAATTGTCCAAAAACTACTTGCTGTAATAAAAATGTTAAAATTGCAATAATGAAAGTAAAACATGGTTAAAAAAAAGGATAAATTGACAAAATTATTTAAAATCTGAATGATTTAAATGTGGTTCATTAATCGGAAAATGGTTTAAAACTGGTCAATTTTTCATTCATTTATTAAAAACGATGTGAAACAGAAGCTGAATTGATTCATTACTGATCAAAATAGTTTAATCAATAGTTTAATTCTAATCAAGTGAAATTAATTGAGAAATGCATTAATATCTAAAATAAAATAAAAGATTTTTAATTGTGATGATCTACAGAATGATGAAGGCTTATAAATGTGATTATTGATTCGTGAGTCGTGATTTATGATTCATAGCTGTTTAATGGTGATATGTTAGACAGAAAAAAGTCAACAGCAGAACTCCAGCGTATTTGCATGAAATCTGTGAGATTAAACTGGGTCAGTGTGAGAGGTACACTCGGGGTTTTCTTCGCAGGTTCTAATCACGGTCTCTTTGCTGATTCGCTCAGATTTAAAACAAAGCGGATTGGTGGTTTCCTGCAGCTGGGAGGTTTGCCTGCTCTCGCGTTACGCTTGATTTCTGTGTGGTGTGAATTCTGGCTGTGCTGAGGGCTCAGGGTGAGAGGATTCATTAAACAGGAGATACACACGTGTGTATGTCTGAGGGCGAAGAGTTTACAGAGGCTGATGAAAGAAAGTTCAGGATGGAGTAAAATCCTCAAAAGGTCAGGTTACTGACAGACGTGGGATGGGTTTAACCAATCTGTGGGCAAAAAATCAGGAAAAATGACTGAAGGAATTTTAGAATTCTCTTATTTTCATCTGGATGAAAATCAAAGCAGTAAAAAACCCATAAAAAATAGAGTTATGTTTAGCAAACTAGATTATACTGTAATATATATATATAATAAATATGAAAACAAACAATAAATACATATAAAAATCTAATACATAAACGAATCTGTGACTAAAATGATTCATATTAAAATGATTCTGTGACTGAAATGATTCATATGAAAACGATTCTCCTGATAAAATTGAATACAAAATTGAAATCATATAAATAATGATTCTGTGACTGAAATGATTCAAACAAAAAGGATTATGTGACTAAAATGATTCATATGAAAACGATTCTGTGACTGAAGTGATTCATATGAAAAACGATTCTGTGACTGAAATGATTCATATAAAAACGATTCTGTGACTGAGGTGATTCATATAAAAACGATTCTGTGACTGAAATGATTCATATGAAAACGATTCTGTGACTTAAATGATATATCTGAAACTTATTGTTTTCTAATGCTTGTTTTCAGTCACTAAAGGTTAAAGAACAAAATTGGTATCAGTTAATTTGTGAAAAAAAATTAAACGTTACTGAAATTTACAGCGATTTATGATTTATGACACTAATTTCCTTTTCTGTCGTTTAGTGAGTCAGTGAGTTTGGGCCTATTTGGTATTTCTGCTTTATTCAGCTGCATTTGAGCAAATCATTTAACTGACTCGAATAATTCAGTTAATGGAAAATCATGCAAATACGTCTTCTTTTAAAACCTCAGCTTTATAACCTCAGCTTTTTAAGTTTATACTGCATACTCCAAAATATTCTGTGTGAGTATTTTTCTGTGATTTCTTCTTGGTGTCGTTACATTTACTTTGTCTTGTCTGATGAATGATGTTGCTGGACCTAATATTCATTCCTGAGGGTCACCAGCTAAAACTGGATTTTTCAATAAGTTTAAATTTGATATGAGACCCGTATGAGAAGTGGGACAATCTAATGGCATGTTCAGAAGGTGCTGAGTTTAAACCCCGGCCTCGCCGGTGAGCCGAACGCTGAGCGGAGACGATTTCAGCTTGAATTGAATTCGATCTTCTCCTGAATTTATTTTAAGGAAAAATATGAAATAGTTCTTTCTTGCTGACTTTAAGACCTCGCTGTCAAAAAACCACTTGATTTTCGTTCACCAGAGCCCGTCTTGTTTTGTTGGCGTGACCTCTTTGTAGCATTGTGTTATTTTTCTACATGAGAGACTCGACACTGTGCCACTAGTCTGAACCTTCAGCCTCTATACTGTAAATGATTTTAATATTTGGGATGAATAAAACATCATCGCTGGTATATTGCTCGCATACGGAGCCAGCTATAAAGCGCAAAAATTCTAATCCTGCGGTCTTTCATTCCTTAAAGCTTTTGTGTGTGTGTGTGTGTGTGTGTAATGGCATTTCATTTTATTCTATATGGACATTTAGGTTCTCACTGGCGAATGGTCTCAATTCCTTATGTGTGTGTATGTGTGTGTGTGTGTTTGTGTGTGTGTGTAGGTAGATATCACGTCAGTGTTTATGAAGTGAACAGTTTGTGCGATTGCGTCTTGCAGAACTGAACCATAAGCATCAATTTTCCTTCCTGTCACACAGGTGGTTATCGTTTCCCGCCTTGGCCCTCGCTGTGCCGCCGCCGCCGCACCGTCCCTCGACAATTACAGATAACAAGATCATCAGCGGGAATGAAAAGGCATCGGAGCGTTCGCAGGCCGAGCTCCACCACGGCGTCTTTGTGTTAACCTTGACGAGATGTTTTTTTCCTCACGCTCTCCTCCTCGCTGAAAAGTAAACAACATTATCAGGACTATTAGGATGAGAAAAGTTTGTAATTACGCAGATTTGATTATCTTTTCAGCTCACGACGCAGTCACACGGGCACGAAAGCATGCGTGTGTAAATATAACTGATGTGAAAATGACCTCAGACACCGAGTAATGTATACTGACTGCTGATACAGCCAGTGTGTGTGACCACAATAACATTCTCACAGCAGCCATCAGAATCCTCGCACAGGAAAGAAAGGAAGAAAGAAAGAAAGAATGAAAGAAAGAAAGAAAGAAAGAAAAAAAGAAAGAAGAAGAAAGAAAAGAAAGAAAAAAAGAAAGAAAAAGAATGAATGAATGAATGAATGAATGAATGAATGAAATGAAATGAAAGGAAATGAATGAATGAATGAATGAAAGGAAAGGAAAAGAAAGAAGGAATAAGATGAAAGAAGAAAGAAAGAAAGAAATAGGAAAGAAAGAAAGAAAAGAAAGAAAGAAAGAAGTAATGAAAGAAAGAATGAATGAATGAATGAATGAATGAATGAATGAATGAAGGAAGGAAGAAAGAAAGAAAAAGGAAAGAAAGAAAGAAAGAAAGAATGAAAGAAAGAAAGAAAGAAAGAAAGAAGAAAGAAAAGAAAGAAAGAAAAGAAAGAGAAAGAATGAAAGAATGAATGAAAGAAAGAATGAATGAATGAAAGAAAGGAAAGAAGAAAGGAAGGAAGGAAGAAAAAAAGAAAGAAAGAAAGAAAGAAAGAAAGAAGAAAGAAAGAAAGAAGTAATGAAAGAAAGAAGTAATGAAAGAAAGAAAGAAAGGAAGAAATGAATGAATGAATGAATGATGAATGAAAGGAAGAAAGAAAGAAAGAAGAAAGAAGTTAGAGAAAGAAAGAATGAATGAAGGAAAGAAAGAAGAAATGAAGGAATGAAAAAAAGAAAGAAAGAAAGAAGGAATGAGAGAAAGAAGGAAGGAAAGATTTTAGATAGGTTTTACTTTATTTCCCGGCCGTGTCTGCGTTTAGGTTTCACAGGAAGGCCTCAGCCGCCTTGTTTATCTTCATGCTTGTGTGTTTTAGCACAATGGATGGGCAGCGGTGTCTCGGGAGGGACGGCGGGGAACAAAAGGTGAGCGTAATTACGGAGATACGCGCGAGAGCTGGACGCTTATCTCAGCCGCTCTGAGAGTGGAGGCCATTACAGAGCGTCTTTGAGCCTCGCTGCTCATTAGGACGAATCCATATTCTTCCACTTTAAACAAGTGGCGTGATACGATACGCTGCTAAAATGTTTCTTCATCTTGTAAAAAAGGACGAGGGAAACTTAAGAGCCGGGACTCTGGTTTTAAACTGTCATCGCGACTAATGGCTTTTTGAAGGGCTGGATCTTATTCAGGGTTCGACCGCTCCTCAGTCCAGAGGGACCGCAGGGGGGGGCGAGGTGTTGTGTCCGGACACTAGATGGCAGTGTATCTCCTCGCTCGGCGCTCACAGGACCGGGCTTCGCTGCAGGGTTTAGAAAATGACTTTCCTTTCTGTTCAGGAAGGTGAACGAAGATGTCTAAGATGCACAACGTTTCATTCGAATCATTTTCCTAAATGAGTTTTAAAGATATTTAAAAAATCGATCATTTGCGTCACGTGAAGCTGAAAAATGTAAATGAACCGATTGATCTTTAGTATTTAATAATCCTCCACGTTATTATTGTTCTTAAAATAGAAATTTACCATTTTTTCTAAAACCCTGATTTTTAATTCACACTCTCAGTTTGTCCTTGTTCGAAACTATGCTAACTATGTACAATTTAGCATATAATTGCTAATACATCGCGGCTATTCATAATATTATAAGACAACAGGATTTTATCATAAGAATTATGGGTTGCGCTATTTTTGGTGGGAGTCTTGGAGTGGCCACACACAGAAAAAAGATTATTTGTGGGGTTGCCCGTGTTTACATTTCTGAAATTTGGTAGACGCCCTTATCCGGACCGAGCAATAAGGGTTAAAGGCAGCATGGTGGTCCTGGGAATTAAATCTACCAGCAGTCCAACACCTTAAACACTGAGCTACAACGCCCCCCTAAACACTCTGACCCTTTTGGGGGTCCTGTTTCTACGGCAACGCATTATTCATGTGGTGGATAATTGATGTGAGCGGATAACTATAGAAGGTGGTTTCTTTAGCATTTAGGGAAGGAGTCTCCAGTGTCGGTGGACAGAGATGTTCGGAAGAAGGCAATCAGCTGTGATTTTATTCTTCCTCACACTTTAACTCAGGATGTAAACTGGTGGTCAGTGGATGAAGTGATAGAAGGTCTTTTTACGGTTATCGGAACAAGTCCAAGAGGTTTAAAAGCTACACAAGGGCATGCATTTAATCACCCACTAAAATAAAGTGCTTCTCATCGGAAGAGAATTTGATCCTGAAGATGCCGTGGCGGTTGGGATGCGAGTGTATTAGCCCGAAGCGAGGTGAGAGAGAGAGAGAGAGAGGGAGAGAGAGAGAGAGAAAAGGAACCGCGAGTGCTTTTAACAGCACCGTTTGTTAAGTAAATGGCCTCGTTGTCTTTCTCGCTCTGAGAGGAACACGGTGAGACGGTGTCCTGATACGACCTACGGCTTTGTAAGACGATACACCCTCTGACGAGGAGCGAAAGTGAATGCCCCCCTCCCCCGCAGACTTTGCGGTGTTAGAGTGGTTGTGCGACGGGTCGTTTTGTTGGCAACACACTCCGTTTTTATCCACTGATTCGACATCCATTATGTGGGAGTCGCTTCATTCAGCTCAACGCTCTCGCTTTGTCTTTCCCGAGCTTTTAAAGGACAAAAAGGTAAATCGACCTGTGTACACAGCCGCCGAATGACTTCTATTCCGGGGAAAATAGCATATAGGGATTATATTGCTGCACGCTGCGGCTACGCTAGCACTTCCCTGGAACCTCTGAGAGCTTTAACAATTTTTACTGGATGCAATCACCTTCTTAAATCGCTGCCATTATGACAAACATCAATCAAACCAAGCGCAACTTGCGAAATTTTTTAAATACATTTTTCATCAAGACGAAAATATAACACCCAAAATGTTGTGCTGTTATGGGACAATAATCGCCCCCGGTGTTATGGTTTAGCTTTTATTACGTTTACACAGCAAACACAGATTTTTTCCATTTTCACTTTTTGTCCATTTATAGTTACATTTCGTTCTATGCAACAAATCCGGCAGGGGATCTAAATGTAAATTAGATTAAATTTTTTTATATATATATATTTTTACCTTTATTTAAAGGACAGAGGGATGAAATAGGAAAGATAGAGAGAGGGCGGTGGGACCAGAACGGACCCGAGCTAGATTTAACAGATGCTCTTATCCAGGTTGACTTACTAACTATTTTTTTAACCAACTAAGCAGTTGAAGAAAAAGGGCCTTGCTTAGGGGCCCAGCAGTGAAAGATTCGTGATGCTGGTAATCGAACCTACAATCTTCAAGCTGCGGTCCAACATCTCAACCACCAAAGCTACCACTTCCTCTGTTCTATCCTAAATTTGAGGCTTCTGCTGTTGCTGTGGAAATGATACCGTATTAAAGCCAGCGCATTATCATAAACCGCCGTCATTGCCAGAGCTGCTACTCTAGAGAATTAATCAACAATCAAAATCCAGATTGACTCTGAATCGACTCCTTGAGTTGAATCAAAAATAAAGTCTGTGTTTGATTCATTTTATCATAACCAAGATTTACTTCTCTTTAATTAAACACGTCTGCATTTGATTCAATGAATCATTTTGTTACAACCAAGATTTACTTCTCTTTTTTTAATTGTGTGTTTGATTCATTAAATTATTTTGTTATAAACAAGATTAACTTCACTTTAATTTATAAAGTCTGACTCAAAAATACAGTATAAACAATTATTTTATTATTTTTTCATTTCATGAACTGCAAGTCTAGAACATTCTAAAAGCGGATAAAAGCATTGCGCTTTCCTAATAAAAGGCGATGCTGACAAATGAAAGCTTTCTTAGAGTTTCCAGTAAAAGCTCCGGCTCTTAATTCCACATAACATACCGCATTAATGCTCTGACCGTGTTTAGATCTGTTTGATATATTTTTGAAACAATAACTTTGCCTTCAGCATCTCCAGCCCTGTTTTTTTTCTTTTCTACCATCTGTGGAGAATTACAACACTCGGAGACGCCGCTGCTATGACGACGGTACAGGGGTTTGAATGGAAAAGGAGGCCACTATTATTCCATGTGTTAGACGTCTCGTTTTTAAGGGTACAGCGCTGGTTTGTACCCCGCCGCTCCTCCGTTGGGCTCTCGTCAGCACGGCGTCTCTGCTGGGAATAGCACTGATCCTTCATCTTGTTAAAGTGATATTGACCTGGCTGTGTCGATTTCTATGAAGGACTCGTTCACAGCTCAAGTGCTCAGGCTTCTAATGCACTCGCAAGCTTCGGCTTGGCTTTTCCTATTTATCTTTTCACAGCAATAAAACAGGTTCAGATACACTGTAGAAATTACTCGAACATTCTTCCTTTTTGTATTGGATTAGGGTAACCGTTTTCTTTGTACATAAATGCAGGTTAAAACAGAATAACACACAAAAATGTTTGGTTTACACATCAATGTATCACTAAAAAGAGCAAATCAGCTAACATTAAAATTTTTTTCTTATTCGGTAAACTGTTGTTTTCGTGACCCTTTGCTTAATGGAGCGGTAGATGAATCAAGGAATCGTACTCCAAGACCAAGATTCAACCCTTTTGCAGTTTCAAATGCTGAATCAAAAACATTTTGTCTTTTTGGTCCACTCCACTTCATTATCACAAGTGTGTTTGAATCAGTGAATCTTTTGATTAGGACAGAGAATCTTTTCTCTCTCATTACCAAAATTTACTTCTCTTTAATTTATCAAGTCTGCATTTGATTCACTGAATCAATTTGTCATAACCAAGATTTATTTTCTTTTTTTATTTTGTGTTTGATTCAGTAAATTATTTTTTCCATAAACAAGATTTACTTCTCTTTAATAAAACAAATCTGCATTTGATTCAATGAATCATTTTGTCATAACCAAGTGTGTGTTTCAATCATTAAATCACTCATAAATGCTTAAAGTCATAATTACAACTGAATGTTTATTAAACCTCCATCAGTGAATCATTCAGTGAGTCATTTAATGAATCAGTGAATCTATGAATCAGTGAATCTGTCAGCCATTACCATTTACCATTATCAAGAGATTTTTGGTTCCATAAAAAACATTACCTGTTTGGATTCTGGCCTATTTTTCATGTGTCATGCATGGCTGGTTGTGGTGCATCCTCTCTTTCTTCTCTCTCCTTCCACTCTCTTTTTTCTTATCGTCCAGTTGATCTGGTCACTGAGAGGCAAAAATATTGGATTTTCCCTGCCACAGATGGATTGCTGCGATTTTTCCTTGGTTATTCCCCCAAATATCTAAACTCGCCACCAGCTATTTGGGTGCTATTGATCTGAACATTAAAGAAGCCGTGAGTTTCTTGGCCTCGACTGCTCACAGGGAAGCAGAGGGCTTGACCTGAAATCCATCTGCTTCTTCTCTGGATTCCTTTAAATCCTCCGACTGGCGTCAGGAGAACGCGGCCTTCCAAGTTAAAGCTCTTCTCAGTGAGATCTAGCGATAGTTTCTCAGGGATTGCCGTTCGCTCTTCAAACACACAATGTGGGTCAGGAAATGATTACAGCTATACACATGACACTCTTGTATGTGTGCTGTGAAGTACCCTTAGATAGGCAGCCTATTTACATATAAACATCCTGATATGTGCGAGTAAAGATTCAGACCCGGGTTAAAGGATTTGCTGGTATTTAGAGCCAAGCTTGACTCGGGTGGACTTTAACTCCCTGAAGACTCCATTTTAGCTAATCCTGGTGTTGGACTTGCTAACAGCCTTCCTGAATCCAGACACCAAATTACGCTAGTAACAGATAACTAGCATGATGTCCTACTATGACGAGAAGAAATTAAAATAGTCCATGATCTAAAAAAAATTAACAAAGACGTGTTTTGTTTATAAATCAATAAATCATTAAAACGAACAAATCCGCCACTTACATGTTTTTTAAATGTTTTTTTTTTATTTCTCTACTTTTCCAGTAGCTGAATTCATGAATCATTGGTTGGAACGTCAGTTTCTAATATTTTTCTGTTCTTTATCTCTGAGTATTTGTTCATCATTTTTTGTTTAAATCATTGAATCATTTAAATCAATGAATCATTTGTGGGAAGTGGTAGCCCAGTGATTAAGGTATTGGACTACTAATTTAAAGATCGGGGTTCGATTCCCAGCATCACCAATCTGGCACTTCCGGGCCCCTGACCAAGGCCCTTAACCCCATAATGCTCGGTTGTATAACAGAGTATAATGTAAGTCCCTCTGAATGAGGACGTCTGCAAATAAATCTGGACTTAACAGAAAGTCATTTTTCTTTTATTCTGCAAGTCTGTGTTTATTGCAGTGAATCATTTGGCTTCACTCTTTTTTACATCTTTAAGTCTGCGTTTGAATCATTTAATTATTTAGCCTTAAATAGGATCTGGGGAAAATGTCACGCGCCGGGACGTTTTTAAAAATGTAAAAAAACTGGACGAATTAATTTTTTTGTTGAATTTGGGTTTTTATTACATTCTAATGTCTATCATCTCTAAAATATCTTAAAAATGTTTGATGCTAAAACTCGCTCATATCTTTCCCTCTCTTCACACTACAGATACAGTTCACCTATCCAGGTTATTCCTGACAGTCTGTCCCACAGCGTCTCACTACATACCATCACGAATACGTCCCATCATCACACACTCCTGCAGAGACTGTCTGAAGAGCCTGTTACTATTTTTGCGCAATTTCTCTGCACCTCCCCTGCGTTTCTTCCATTTCTCTCTCTGACTGTTTCGACAGATTCACCCCGACGCTACACACTCGCACTGAGACCGAAAGAGGAGATGTTTAAAGATGTGATTGGGTTTAAGAAAAGAACCAATAGACAGATGATTGAATAAGGATGTGGTGGTGCAGTGGTTGAAAGATCGGGGTTCGATTCCCAGCACCACCAAGTTACCACTGATGGGCCCTTGAGCAGGACCCTTAACCCCCAATTGCTCAGTTGTATAAATAAGATACTATAAGTCACTTTGGATAAGGACGTCTGCCAAATGCTGTTCAAATGTAAATGTCTCATGGGCCGGACTGTCTGAATAGTTATTTTGACTAATACCGCCGCAAAGACCGCAGCGCCATCAACTAATTAATCAGGAAAAAAGTATAGACTGTTAAGAGGTTATGTGCCGATCAGACAAAATCAATATGTGATGTATTGGCCCAAAAGATACAACGGCCCAGCGGGAAAATGTCCAGTCTACCAGACGGCCAGTCCACATCAGCACCTAGCAAAATAACCATTTCCCTGATGGGATTAATATGGTATGCTGGTGATGTCAGTGTTCTGAATGATGTTATAATGGACTATTTTACATACAGAGATATGAGAGTTACTGAGGAGGAGGAGGAGTCAGATGAAGGTGTAGGCTATCACTGTGCTAACTGAAAGCTACAAACTACACTAGTCATGCTATCTAAACATACAGGCGGTGATACAGGAAGTTCACAGACAATAAAGATGATAAAAAACACCAGAAACACTTCACTGAGTTGTTTTTCTTTTCAGGGTAACGTTAGCACGTCTCTTCAGGGTAACTTTAGCACACGTCTCTTCAGGGGTAACGTTAGCACGTCTCTTCAGGGTAACGTTAGCATGTCCTCTTCAGGGTAATGTTAGCACGTCTCTTCAGGATAACGTTAGCTCGTCTCTTCAGGGTAACGTTAGCACGTCTCTTCAGGGTAACTTTATTAGCTCATCTTTTTAGAATCACGTTAGCATGTCTTTTTAGGGTAACGTTAGCATGTCTCTTCAGGGTAACTTTAGCTGGTCTCTTTAGGGAAACATTAGTTTGTCTTTTTAGGGTAACATTAACTTGTCTTTTTAGGGTAACATTAGCTTGTCTCGTATAGTTCTGCAGTGTTGTTATACAGTCTTTTATACTAACAGTGTGAATTACTCAAGGACCATTTTTGATCATATAGTTCACAGTTCTACTAAAGTCCCTATTTATAACTGCACTCTTCAGTGTCCCCCAGATGAAGATGGTTTTCCTTTGCAATATAGTTCTTCTGAAGGTGTTTTTTAAAGTTGTTTCTCAGCACGATCACTTCCGATTCGTTCTTTGGGTCAATAAAGTGCCACACGAATAAAATGGATGCTTCAAAACATGTTTATTATTTGGATTTCAGTCAATCTCTACACAATCCTGTCCACCAGCAGACCTTGGTGGAAATCACGGCATGTAGATGTGAAAAGAACGCTGTTTCCGTGCCCCCTGAACCGCTGGAAAGTCACACAATAGAAGCCCGAGATGATTGAATATCAGGTTCTGGAATGTGGAGCGTATCGAAGATCTCTAGTCAGAATATTGCTAACGGAAAGAAGAAGAAAACAGCTAAAAGAAGTTTTTAAAACCTTTACCATTCTGGATTCTTCCATGTTGTTGCCGGGTCGCGCGACTGTACTATCACGACTCGCTGCTATATCCAATGAATATCTAAATACATAAAAAATAAATATTTACATATGTTCTTTTTGGATACAGAGGATCACCAATGCCAGACGCAGAAACTACAATCGCCGTTTGTCGTGATAGATTTGTGCGGCGCAGAGAAGCGGAGGGCCGCGGCGTCGCCTGTCCATCAAAGCCCTGGTTTCATTTTCCGCTGTCATTCTGTGAAAGGGAAAAACAGTCTCACGGCGCCGCCGCCTCGTCCCGCTTCTTCCCGTAATCTTTTTGAAAAGTCTGCAGTGGATGAGAAGCTGTGAATAAACATCGACGCCGGTTTGACTTTGTTACGGTGACAGCGGCGTGAGATGATTCACAGGACGCGATATGTTGCGAGAGCGAGACGGAACGAAGGATTGATCTGAAGAGCCGTTTAATAATCAGGACAGGAATTCCGAGCGGGGTTTGATACAGGATCCGAGATGATGAGGAACCACGTCTTTCGCTCCTCTGATGGATGCTGCAGAAACGTGGTGTCATTTTTTTAATTCCACGATTTGATGTTTCATATAAAATGTCTGAAGATCCGTTTAAATTAATGACGGATTTAAAATGCTTACATTTTTATTAAAAGACTGAATGAAGTTGATTTATAGATTTTCAGGTGCAGATCAGGTTTTGTGCTGCTGCTGTGCTGTGATTGGCTGATTGGAACGCAGATGTTCCTAATTAATGGAATTAATTCTCTAACTTTTCATCTCTCTCTCTCTCTCTCTCCCCCCCCTCTCTTATCTTATCTATCTATCTATCTATCTATCTATCTATCTATCTATCTATCTATCTATCTATCTCTCTCTCTCTCTCGCTCTTTCTTTGTCAATATTTTTCTCTTTCCCATCTTGGTATCTTAGTCTCTGTTGCCACTTCTCTGTCTGTCTTTCTTCCTCTTTCTACCTTTATTATTCTGTCTCACTTACTGTCATGTTTTTTCTCTACCTTTCTCTTTCTCTCTTTTCACCTTTTTGTATCTTTCATGCTTTCTCTCTTACTCTGTCTCTCTCTCCTTTTTTCTTTGTTTTGCAAGACTGGAGAGAGCTCAGCCGTCTCTGTGCATCATCTTCTGGGTGGTGGTAGTAGAAGAGCATCAGATGCTGTAAATCTCACAGCGGCGCGAGTGCGAGGAGCCGTCGCATGAAATCGCTGCTGGTTTGAAGATGTTAAACAGGAGGAGGCCTGAAGCAGAGACGTCTCGACTTTAAACACCCAACGGATATGACAGCGGAGCGCCGAGCCGCTAAACGCAGGAGAGCAGCTTGGATTACAGGAAAACTACACAGGGCCTCGTGATGTGGGGGGAGGGGGGCGTGTCACAACAAAAACATAAACACGGAAGTGTGACAATGGCGGTGGAAATGCTAAGCTGGCAAAAAGAGAGAACGAAAAATAACCACAAAACCGCTGAGCGTCGCTGTTACGAAGTCTCTGAGGATCGAGAGAGTTTCACTATAAATGCCAGCAAAACCATAAATAAACAATTCTATGCAATTAAATAAGATCAGAAGAGAACCATGACATCCCGACAACAGTTTATAGAACGTGCACCGCTGCGCGGCGCTTTTAATGTTATTGTAAATTAGTGTAAAGAAGTAAGAAGTTTAATTATTTATGTAACAAGCCACAATTGTAACATAAACTGAAATACGTCCAGTGTTTATTTATTTATTAAATAGAAAATAGATGCTTCGGATTGTTTTCAGTGAAGCTTCATTACATGCTGAGAAAGTTTAAGGGAAACATTCTGAAGAACATCCAAGTGGTGTGAGATTGAAGACAACAATTATGAGGACAATCAGAGGAAAATATTTAATAACACATTTAGGATAACATGTCAAGATGTCGTACGGTGCGTCCCAATTTCGTTCGTAATCATATGATAAGAGCGGACCTTATTAACGAGTATTCAGTGCGTACTTGTGAATGTAAATGCCTTTATTTTGTCACATAGACTTTTTTTACAGTGAAATTCTTTTTCCGCAGATCCCATCTTAGTAAGTTGGGGGTCAGAGCACAGGGGCAGTTATGATACAGCGCCCCTGGAGCAGGAAGGGTTAAGGGTCTTGCTCAAGACTTGGCTTGTTGGTGGTGGGGCTTGAACCCGGGTTTTTGCTGGTCTTCAGATCAACAGCTGGCGGTGGTGGTGGGGCTCGAACCAGATCAACAACTCAGCACCTTAACCATTTCAGCCACCACTGCCCCCAAGTAGTAAGTGATTTCAGACGGAACATCAGTTCATCCTTTCTTTATTAACCGTTAAGCCTCCTGTTTTCTACTTACGGTATTTAATTGACTGTATTTTTGGTTTTGATATATCCCAATTTTTTAGCTACAGTGATTTGAGTATAGAATAATTTTATTTCTGAAGCAATAAAAGTTAAAATATGTTAATTTCTAAAATAAAGATGTTTAAAATGCTAATCGGTGTCTGTTTCCTAGTGAGCTATTAGTAATATTCCTAAAGTCGTAACAAAAGATGGCGCTTTAATGGCTTTCTCAATCCTCCATCTTTTCATCCTGGATAATAAAGGAAGACTTTGCACTTCTCCACTGGATATAAAGGGAAACGTCAGTCACTCCCGCGCCTGTTGGTGGAGAGAGAGAGAGAGAGAGAGAAAAAAAGGCTTTACGTCTGTCTTTAGGGTTTGTGCTGACAGACACGGTCCATTACTATTCATCTGCTGCTAAACAAAAGCGTCCGTGGCTCAGCACACAGAGAGTCCATTATCTGCAGAAAGGTTGCGTCCTATTTGTAATGCGAGTCGGGTCCACTTTTATTACAGCCCGCATTTCGATATCCCTGCGTCAACACGCCGTCCCGCAGAGCTCTGCAGCACTCCACGTCTGATCTCCTCAGATCTGATCTCATCTTCCCCCCGGCTGCCTTTTGTCGTCTCCGTCCGGTCCTCTCAGGTGTCATATCCTTCTTCTGCCTCAACAATGACTGTGCATTTGTCGACCGTCACGACCCTCTTTACTTCCGCTGATTGTATTCTGGCACCTTCTTTGTCGAAGCCATCATATTTATTCGTTTTTCTATGTTAGAATGCCTGGCGACCAAAAGGCATCTATAGGAAGAGCCAGAAAAACATTTAAATAATCTAACATCTAGGAGAATGTCCAGGAGAACATCCAGAGGAAGAGCCAGGAGTGCATCCTCTGCATCCAGGAGAACCTCCTGAAACTGAAAAACATTTAGTAAGAACAAAATTTAGGAGAACTTATAAATAAAAATAAATATTAGCAAAACTTAAAAAATATTAGCAAAATTTTTAGGATAAAAAATAGGAGAATGTTAGAAGAAACATCGAAAAAACTGAACAGTACAAAGAACATTCTTGAAGAACATTCAGAATATTTAGGAAACCATCGAAAAAGAAATGTTTTTAAAGGAAAACATTTAAAAATTAACAAAGAAACATTCAGAAGAAAAACATTTGAAGGAGGTGGACATCCAGAAAGTTTTTAAAGAAAACATTTAAAAAGATTACATTTAGAAGAAAATTCACAACATTCGAAAAACAGTTAGGAAAAACATTTAGGAAACATGTAGAACATACCCCGAAAAAACAAAATATATTAAAAAAACGTTAGAAATCCAGAACATTAAAAACCATTAAAAAAAACATTTAGTTATGACATCCAAAAGAACATTAAGGAGAACATTCAAAGAACATTATCGGAAACTAGAATTATTAAAAGAATCACATATTTCTAGAGAATCAATCACAATTAGGAGAAAGTCCGGAGGTACATCAAAACATACGAAAAAGGAATGTAGACACTAAGAGGAACATCTAGTGACAGAAGGACTATTTAGTAAAACATTAAAGGAAATACAAAAATAATACAGAACATCTAGGAACATCTTTAATCCAAAAAGGAAATATCCAGGAAAGGAATTATAATCAAACAGTCGTAGGGCATCCTATAAAAAAGGATATTAATTAAGGGAAAGCATTTAGAAGAACATTTAGAACATTTAGAAGAGCATTCAAGAGAACATTTAGTGAAACACATTTCTCAACCCATTCCAACCTGACTGTACTCACTTCTTCACCTCTTTTCCACTCTCTCTGTTACCCTGGACTGTTAAGTACCTAAACTCCTGTACCTTCTTCACCTCTTCACCCTGAAGTCTCACATTCATGAATATCTTAAAAATATCTCCATTTTTTACAATACATAAATCTTTCAGCTTGATTTTCTCTTTGTTCTTGCAGTCACTCAGTGATGATGTCACAAGTATGTGATCTATACTATAACTGTACGATATAAAGATCCACTGGTCCCCATGAGGATTTCCTGATGTTCTCCTCAGTGTTTATCTGGAATTGTTTCTCTCATTTAAAAAAAAAAAAAGGTTTTCTGGATGTTTTGAATTTTGTTTGCCACTTGTTTGTCCTGCTAAACGTTCTTTTAGATGGTCTCCTGAAGACTCTTTTGGATGTTCTTTTTGAGATGTTCTAAATGTTTTCCCAAATGTTTTCATAGATGTTTTAAATTTTCTTCCAAATGCTTTTTTAAATATCCTTTTGGATGTCCTACTAAATGTTTTCCTGGATGTTTTCCGTAATATTCTTTATGTTTTTAAGATGTTACTAATGTTTTTCTAAATGTTCCTCTGTATGTTTTCTTGGATATTTTCCTTAATATTCTGCTGTCCTACTGGATGTTCTCCTCAGTGTTCATTTGATGTTCATCCTGACATTCTCTTAATTGTTATCCTAAATCTTTTTCTATTTTTATTTCATTTTTCCTGGAAGTTCTTCCAAAATGCCCTTTGGATGTCAAACTCAATGTCTTGATGTTCTTCACTATGTTTTCTGAGCTGTTATTCTAAATGATTTCCTAAATGTTCTTCTGAATGTTTTGAATTTTCTTCTTTAACAGCTTTGAGACAGGGGGAAGCAGTGATTTGTTCGATTACTTAATACTGAAAGAATTTGAGAGCCTTTTGTGTAACATCTGAATAGTGTTAAAGTGTGAGATGTTTTCATATCTTGTGTAACTAAAAAAATCTTTAAATTGTGGTTGGATGAAAAAAAAAATCATCATCTCGGAGGATCATCTCTCAGATGACTTTAGTCTGAGTTCTATCAGTTCTTGATTATTTTTCTCCCGACGTCTCATAAAAAGTTTTTGTTTTGAAAGTTTACATTATAAACACTGCGAGGCTCAACATCCAACTTTCTAAACGCCACCGACTTTTCCCACCATCGTCCTTCTAGAATAATTCCAGCCATTTAATTGATCCTCGGTTTCGTCTGGAGAGCGCGACGCTGGTGCCAACAGGCGAGCAGACATAAAGGTTAACGCCATCCATGCTCTCGTTTTCAGCCGTAATTGAGCCAGATGGGAGTGAGCAGTGCCAGAGTTCACTAGAAATCAGTGTTTACACAGCCACACACTCGAGAACGTCTCATTAGTGCATCCTGCATGTCAAAGAAACACACACCAGGCCTACGGTGATCATCTGCACATCAGCCAGGCCAGCCACGGGACACCGTCTAGGGTGGGACGGCGTTTCTGAGTCTGACGTGCCAGATGCTGCTGAGGATTGTTTGGGTCTGGACCAGGAGCTGAGGAGCTCGATAGGATGTTCTTGTTGATTGTAATGTTATCGTCAGCATCATAGGCATCAGTGCGCCACCTGTAGGACGATTAATTAATGAATATTTAACGTCCGGCCGACAACTGGACTCCAAATTATTTAATAATTTACTAACTTGGATATATATATATATATATATATACGTGTGTGTGTGTTTGCTTGTTTGTGTGTGTGGCGGTCTCATACGGATCATAGGAACTGTGTGTGTGTGTGTGTGTGTGTGTGTGTGTACTTGATATTGGGATTGTATTGCATCACACTGCAGCGGGATTCATTAACACATTTTCTTTCGGCCGTTTGACACTGTAGGATTCCAGCATCGTGTTTATTAGCTATCAGTTTAAACTGGAGGATTTAAAGCTTAAACTTTACTTACACACCATTCGGTCGAGTCACAGAACCACAACTCAACTCCACACACTGTTACACAAACATATACACACACCTGAACCCACAAACTGACCGACTGTCCAAGAGGAAGAAACAACTTCACTGGGGGGAAAAAAAAATAACAAAAGAATAAAAAGCAGTGCTGGAATATATAAACCCTCAGGTTCTTCTTTCCTTCTCTTTCTTTCCTTTTTTCCTGCTGTGTAGATGTTCTGTATTTGTGTAGATGTTAAAATGTTGTGTAGATGTTGTATAGGTGTGTAGATGTGTAGGTGTTGTGTGCAGCATTGTGTAGACGCATTGTGGTAGATGTTTGTGCAGTTGTGTAGATGTGTAGATGTGTAGATGTTGTATAGTTGTGTAGATGTGTAGATGTTGTGCAGTTGTGTAGACGCTGTGTAGATGTTGTGCAGTTGTGTAGATGTGTAGATGTTGTGCAGTTGTGTAGAGTTGTGCAATGTGTAGATGTTGTGCAGTTGTGTAGATGTGTAGATGTTGTGTTGTTGTGTAGATGTGTAGATGTTGTGTTGATGTTGTGTAGATGTTGTAATGACGGTTCAGGTTCAGGAGTGAGAGCTCCTCAGTAACTCTGCTGAGTGAAAACTTTCCTGCAGCGAATCTCACTGTGTTTCACTCATCCGTGTTATCTCTCTGTATCTGCATAATGTGTGTGTGTGTGTGTGTGTGTGTGTGTGTGTGTGTGAATAGTAGCGAGCTGATTAAAGGAATAAATCCCTGGGATTCTGACCTGCGGCTGGGAATCAGTGTGTGGATTTTGGAGAGAGATTAATAAGTGATTAATGTGATCAGCGTTCAGGAGAAGAAGAGCTAATAATCCAGCAAGAAGAAGAAGAAGAAAAAAAGAAGAAGGAGAAGAATCTCAGCACGTTTCCTCCATTTAAAAAACTGCTGATGCAACACTGACTCAAACTGTGTGTGTGTGTGTGTGTGTGTGTGTGTGTGTGTGTGTGTGTGTATATATATATATATATATATATATATATATATATATATAATGTAAATAAATATATATGAGAAAAAATAAGAACGTGTGTGTGAGCTTGGGTGTGTGTGTGTGTGGTGTGTTGTGTGTATAAATGAAATGTAAGCCGAATCGGATTTGTTTATTAGCCTCTGTCATGTAAACACAGATCGGATTTTCACCTGTCTAACCTCATTGAGTGACGATGGTTTGTTATGTTTCTTAACAAATTTTTAATAATAACACACTATATTCTCTATATATATCTGTTAACTGATTATATTCTATATATGTCTAACTGATGATATTTCTAACTGATTTCTATATATTTCTATTATATTCTATCTCTGTTCTAACTGATTATATTTCTATATATCTGTGATTATATTTCTATATATCTGTCTCTGATTATATTTCTATATATCTGTCTAACTGATTTCTTATATTTCTATATATCTGTCTGACTGATTGTATTTCTATATATCTGTCTAACTGATTATATTTCTATATATCTGTCTCTGTATATATCTGTCTAACTGATTATTTCTTATATTTCTATATATCTGTCTGTCTAACTGATTATATCTTTCTATATATCTGTCTAACTGATTATATTTCTATATATCTGTTCTACTGTTATTTTCTATATGTCTCATATTTGTATATCTGCTAACTATATATTCTATATCTGTCTCTGATTATATTTCTATAACTGCCTGTTATATTTCTATATATCTTCTTATATTCTATATATCTGTCTAACTGATTATATTTCTATATATCTGTCTGACTGATTATATTTCTATATATCTGTCTGACTGATTATATTTCTATATATCTGTCTGACTGATTATATTTCTATATATCTGATTATATTTCTGTCTAACTGAATATATTTCTTATATTTCTATATATCTGTCTCTGATTTCTATATATATACTGATATACTGATCTATGAATATATTTTTCTAACTATATTTCTATATATCTGTCTAACTGATTATATTTCTATATATCTGTCTCTGTCTAACTGATTATATTATATTTCTATATATCTCTGTATATCTGCTAACTGATTATATTTCTATAGCTGTCTCTGACTCTATATCTTATATTTCTATATATTTCTATATATCTGTCTAACTGATTATATTTCTATATATCTGTCTAACTGATTATATTTCTATATATCTGTCTGACTGATTATATTTCTATATATCTGTCTGACTGATTATATTTCTATATATCTGTCTGACTGATTATATTTCTATATATCTGTCTAACTGATTATATTTCTATATATCTGTTTGACTGATTATATTTCTATATATCTGTCTGACTGATTATATTTCTATATACTATTCTGTCTGATATATCTTTCTATATATCGACTATATATTTCTATATATCTGATCTATATCTGTCTAACTGATTATATTTCTATATATATATCTATATTTCTATATATCGAACTGTCAGTAAAAAACTCGGATATAGTCACAAAATCTTCCTACACCTCCGCAGAAAAAAGAGACTGAGCGCTTCAAAAAGCAGAAGAAATGTTCACAATGTTTCTGACAGATTTATAAATAATTTACTAAAATTTACAGAAAATTTACTAAAATTACATTTACAGTTAATATCAGCTAGAATCAAGGGGAAAGTGTACAAGACAGTGGTGAGACAGATATGATGTACGGTTTAGAGACAGTGGTGAGACAGCTATGATATATGATGTATAGTTTAGAGACAGTGGCTCTGGGAAAGAGACAGGTGGCAGAGCTGAAGATGTTGACAGGTTGGACAGGATTAGGAACGAGTTCATTAGGGGGACGCTCATGTTAGATGTTTTAGGGAGAAAGTCAGGGAGTCCAGATTGAGGTGGTTTGGACATGTCCAGAGGAAGGACAATGAATATATCTGTGGGAGGATGTTAGAAATGAAGCTAACAGGCAGAAGGTAAAGAGGAAGAGCAGAGAGGAGGTACAGGGATGCGATAAACGAGGACATGAAGTTAGTGTGTGTGAGTGAAGAGGATGTAGAGAATAGGGTTAGGGGGTAGGGGGAGACCCCTAAAAGGGAACAGCCGAAAGGAGAAGAAGACGTTTACAGTTACTAAATATATTAAATAATGAGTATAAAATTTACATTTATATTTTGGTCCAATAATTACTAAAACATTTTACAGATTATACTCTGTATATTTATTAGATGGAGCAGCACGGTGGCTTAGTGTTTAGCTCTGTTGCCTTACAGTAAGAAGGTTCCGGGTTCGATTCTGTGTGGAATTCTGTGTCTCATCACTTGAAGACAATAAGGCAGTTTCTCAGTGATGATCTTTTCTTCTAGACGGCCATTCAGACAAGACCAGCGAACACTTCACTGCAGTATGGAACAACCTACTGGTTTATCTGTTCAGTGGAGACCGAACCGACCCCCCCCCCCCCCACCCACCCAACAGACTGAACCTGGTTTCTCCCAAGGATTTTTTTCTCCATTCTGTCACAGATGGAGTTTTGGTTCCTTGCCACTATTGCTTAATTAGGGACTTTTAATTTATAGATATTAATTAATCTGAGTGTTAGTGAGTGTTTAATGATGTATTTTCTGATGTCATTCTGTAAAACTGCTATAAATCAATCTCGATTGTTAAAATCACTAGGGGAACTTGGAGTTTGCATGTTCTCCCTGTGTGTGTGTGTGTGTGTGTGTGTGTGTGTTTACTCCGGGTTCTCCGGTTGTCTAACATGTATGTTAGATTGTTTGGTGGTTCTAAATTGCCCATAGGAGTGAGTGTAAGTGTGTGTGTGTCCGTCCCAGTGATGGACTGGTGACCTGTCCAGGGTGTCCCCCTCCTGTCTTCTCCCTTTCAGAGACGGCTGGGATAAACTCCAGCAGATCCCTGTGACCCCGAATTAGGGAATAAGCGGCTAAAGAAGATGAATGAATGAATTTATTACACTTTATTACACTTATTTTAAAAATATAAAAATTAACCTAATTTTTTGGAGCATTTTAGAGAATATTTAGTAAATGTAATATTTTTTGTACATACATGTAAAATTAATATAACATTTACATTTTTTACAATAATTTATGAAAACATTTAGAAAATATTTGCAAAATATTTAGGATATAATATATAAAATATTTCTACAATATTTACATTTTATTATTAAAGATTTACCGAATAAACATATCTCTATTTATTACATTTAAAAAATATATGAAGAGTTTTGGAGAATATTTACTGCATTACATTTTTAAACATTTATAAAATATTTATTTTAAAAAATTAACAGAAAATTTCCAAAACATTTATAAAGAAAAAGTTAAAAAAAATCAGATTTTTTAAGCATTAATGGAACATTTACAGGTCTTTGTAGAGAATATTTTTGAGTGTGTGTTTGCCAGCTGTGTGTGTGTGTGTGTTTTAAACAGTTCCTTTATAAAGAATTAAAGCTCTTCTTTTATCTGGTCTCTCCAGCGATCTGGTTTTTAACTAATTCCCCAGAAAGTTTCCAAAACTTTGGCTTTTTAATTCCGGTGCCAGAAAAGTTTCAGCTGATGGAGCGACTCGACATTAAACATTCACACACACTGCGGAGAGTCACTTACAGGCTGAGTACAGAATAAATAACACATGAAGTCAAGTCACACACACACACACACACACACACACACACACAAACAAATCATCCACACACTTCACTTTATTCTCAGAGACCTCACATAACCAACATAAGCAACAAGCCCCGCCCATCTCTTCCTGTCTCCGCCCACCACACATCTATTATCTATCTTTCATTACTTGTGTTCCAGATGCATCTTTTGTTTACCCCTTCCTTCCTTCCTTCCTTCCTTCCTCCGCGGTTGTCTTGTTCCTCAGCAGACTAAAGCAGTTCACTAAACGTGGCGGTTAATACTCAGAAATTCCGCCATGCTGCAAACCGCCATGTTGAAAACCGCCACGCTGCAGACCTCCACGCTGCAGACCTCCACGCTGCAGACCTCCACGCTGCAGACCGCCACGCTGCAGACCGCCACGCTGCTGACCTCCACGCTGCAGACCGCCACGCTGCAGACCTCCACGCTGCAGACCGCCACGCTGCAGACCGCCATGCCGCAGACCGCAGCTTTGCCTCTGTTTGATTATAAGTTCCTCGGCTCCTCAGGGAGTCCTAGCATCTTGGGCTCTATCAGCTTCAACAACACTTAACTCTTAATAACAATAGAAACTCAATAACGACAGAAGGAAAGTGTAACGCGCTCCGCTAGCACAGAACCTCAGCACTGCTATACCGAGCTGGAACAGACACTGAATACTGAATATGGCATAAGCAGGTCCCAGAGCGGCCCCTGACACGGTCCCCTAGACAACCACACTACATCAATCAACACTTTACTGCATCAGGGAGAGAGAGAGAGAGAGAGAGAGAGAGAGAGAGTGGTGAAATCAAAGAGTACCTTTCTGTTTCTATTTTTTAAGCCTCCCTTAGCTTATTTATTTTTAACCCATTAATAATTCAATCATTTCTTTTTTTCTTTCTTTTGATCTTTGTCTTTTTTTTTCTTTCTTGCTTACTTTCTTAGGTGCACTGACCCAAATCTACATCATCATGAGTAGGAGTGATGGGTGATGAACAAGAGAGAGAGAGAGAGAGAGAGAGAGAGAAAGAGAGAGAGACAGAGAGAGAAAGAGAAAAACAAATAAAGTGATGAACAGCGGACCATCAGAACATTTAAACGAATGAAACAACTCCATGTGAAGGTTCGGTCCAAAATGGCCGCCACTGTTGCGACTCAAAAAAGAAAAAAAAACTTCTGTCATTTTATTTTTTAGCCATACCACCATTTTTTCCTTCATTTATTTAGAGACCACTTCCTTCCTTCCTTTCTTTTCTTCCTTTCTTTCTTACGTTTATTTCTAACCATCCTTTTTAAATATTAAAGTTCAAATTTATTCTCAGCAACACAACAAACTAAAATTTTAGGCCACGCCCCCAAAGGAGTTTTAGAATATATTAATATCTCCTCTCGTTTTTATCTCTGTGTAGTTCTTTGTTTTATTTTACTGTGTGTGTGTGTATGTGTGTGTGCATAATGTTGGACTTGAATCACTGACTGTTAAACAGGAATATTTTGTTAGTTGTTGGCTAGTTTAGCCGTGCAGCTTCAGTGTGTGAGTGTGTGTGTGTTTGTGACATACTTAATTGGTGTCTCGATCCTGTGATAATGGAAAAACCCGGAGAGCGGACAGATGCCGCGAGACTCCAGTGGACCGCGCTCGGGCAGAATTCTCAGCACTCAGGTGTTAATTTATGCTGCACCACCACATTTCCCCCCTGAACTGCACGGTGGCAGACCCCAGGGTGCTCAGCAAGACAATCTCATTTACTGGTGAGAATAAATAACAGCCCCCTCCCTCTCTTCTGTCCCCAGCAACACCAAACCCGCTGAAATCCGAGTTTATAAAGAGTATAAAGTATAAATATACAGGACTGTAACCAAAGATCAGCAGTCTCAAGAAAGTGTGTGTGTGTGTGTGTGTGTTGGAACCTGCTTAATTTTACCAAATTAAAAGATTAGAGCTCTGTAACCATGGCAACAATCCCATTAACCCTAGTTATTATAGGTAAATACTATTAAATCACTGATACAGGACTCAATGATGATGTAATTCACTGGGGGGTAGTTTTGACTATGATGTAATTTTTTGGTTGGGGCGGTGGTTTTATTGGTATATAGGATAGGGGTAATTTCTTGGTCCTTAGATGTAATTTCTATTGGGGCAGGACGTGGTTTTTAGGGGGAGTGGTCTTAGATGTAATTTTTTGGCCGGGACGCTGGTTTAATTGTAATATATCAGGGGGAGTGGCCTTTGGGTCATAATGTAACAAAATGGGAGGGGCTATGATATAATGTATTGGGAGGGATTTTGGATGTTATGTAGGGCAATAAGAGGGGTTTAGGCTATGGTATGATTTATATTAGGATAAATTTTAGTGATGATGTAATGGATGTCAAACTAACAGATTGCTATAAAGATCGTTGTTAATGTTGCCTGTTTTTCTGTTTGTCGCTTCGTCTTTCCATATTTTCAGTTGTTTTTTATTTTTTGATCCTGCCCCATGCTGCTGTAAAAGGGCTGGAGATCCCATTCCAAATGGAATCAGTTTGTCTTGCTAATGAGAGACTCTTCATGGACTCCAGGTTACCCTCCCGCTAACGCCAGCCTCCTTGTCTGCGTAATTTTTTTAAATGAAATTTTGTAATGTTAAAGTAACGCTCGTCATAATGGATGTGGATTCAAAGCCCTGCTTACGCCACACAGGCCACGCCAACTGCACTTGTTTCAGAAAAACAGCCAATTTTTTTCAGCTCAAAGTCTTCGACAGCAAGAAAGCCGGACAAAGGAGAGAGAAAAAAGAGAAAGAGAGAGAGAGAGAGAGAGAGAGAGAGAGAGAGAGATGAGATAAAGAATGACTGTTTAATTCATATCCAACGTTAGCGGAGCACGTGAGGACAGCTCCATTGTTGGTCGCTTTAATTATTGTGCAGCTTTTCATTCCCAGAATGCCTTTCATTCCTGTCAGAGAGATACAGAGTGTGACTTCAGCGGTTTTTCTGGTGGCTATTATCCAGAGTGCTGATTAAACCACACAATAAGCCACCAGGCAACGCTTAAACGACTCGGCGTGTCTTTCAAACGTCCGTCCGCAACCGATTATATGTTTCCCGGCCAAAACAGCCTCATCGACTCATCCCTCGGAGAGTGTTCGAGTAATATCCTTTAACTGAAATAAGCTATCGCTAGCAATCGGACCTGCCGTTGTTTGTCGAAAACGTAGCATTATCACGGAGGCTAAAGTGTGGGTCCTGCTGCTAACATCAATAAAACATCACAACCTCAGAAAGTCTGACTTGCTGCCTAATAGAAGTTTAACGATTTTTTATTAAAATATTTATTCGCTGAAATCCGCCCTGTTGCCATTTAGCGCCGCGGCCGTGTGTCGGAGAAGAAAATAAATCAATAGAGCAATTATACGAGGCAGGAAGGGGGCAAGTGAGTGAGTTTAGATGGTCGGAAAAAGGCGAATAATGCAGTCGGCTGGAATGAACTGTCCGTCATTTACAGCGCAGTAACACTTTGAATGATTACACACACTTTATCCAAACTCAGACAGCGGGAAAAGTTTAAATGGAGTTCTTACTCTTTAGAAATGTTAAAGGTTCCACTTTAACTGACGAAAGATACAGGAACTCTTGGTTGAAAGGGAGGTGTGGTGGGCAAGAATATGGCTTGAAGTGGGTGTGGCTAAAGGTTCTTTACTTAAAAAGTGATCAAACTGAGAACCATGTGACTGAGACGTTTGTAACTGAGTTTGGCTGAAGTGTGTGTTTGTGTGGAATGACATGTGGGAGGTGGACGTCAGGGTGTGATTATAAAAAAAAAAAAAAATCAGGACTGAAACTGAGAGGGGTTTTGACTGACTGTGGGTGTGTCTAAAAGGGGTGTGTCTAAAAGGGGTGTGGCTGAGAAGGATGTGGTTAATAGTGGATGTGGCTGAAGGAATTTTAACTAAGAAAAAGATTCTAAAACAGTGGGCGTGGCTAAAAGGGGGGGTGGCTAAGCTAAGAGAAGTGTATGATTGAGACCAAGAGGGGATTTGGCTAACAGTGGGTGTGGATAAAGAGCGTGTGACTTCGATGGGTGTGGCTGAGAAGCGTGTGAATGTTGGGGGTGTGGCTAAAGGGGTGTGGTTAAGGCTGATGTGACTAAGGGTATGTCTATAAGGGGGTGTGGCTTTAAGTGGTGTGACTGATCAGGATTGTGATAAAAGAAACTCACCTCCTTCTGTCATTTATTTATTCATTCATTCATTTATCTTCTATACCCGCTTATTCCCTAATTCGGAGTCACAGGGATCTGCTGGAGTCTATCCAGGGTGAAAGGCAGGAGGGGGACACCCTGGACAGGTCACCAGTACAGCACAGGGACACACACACACTTACACTCACTCATATGGGCAATTTAGAACCACTAATCAATCTAACATACATGTTTTTGCACTGTGGAAGGAAACCGGTGAACCCGGAGTAAACACACACACACAGGGAGAACATACAAACTCCACCCAGAAAGACCACTGCAGGGGAATTGAACCCAGGACCTTCTTGCTGTGAGGCCACAGTGCTAACAACTAAGCCACCGTGCTGCCCCCATTTATTATTATTATAATTATTATAATTATTAATCATTTTATTTTTTAACAGTTTCATCTCGTTGCAAATCCAGACAGACGACCTTGAGGACATGTGTATCTACTGTATTTTTTTTAAAAAATGAGCTCACAGTGAAAGGTCTGTTCTGCTTTTAATAGGATTGAACAGCGTCGGTTTGAATCGGTGCCCAAACCTGGCGTGGCCTTTGAACGAGACGAGACGAGCCGAGTCGAGGGTCCGGTACGACTGCACGGTCAAGGTGAGAGCGCGAACAAACGGCGGCTCCCATCAGCCAAATCAAGGCTGACTCTTATTTCTTCAGTCAGGTGACAAAGTGCTGTGGCCTTCTGCTGCCAGAAAACGCTAAAACGTCCTGACAGAGCAAGCTGCGAGGGCTAGTGGGAAGGGCCCAAGGGAATCTGTGTGTGTGTGTGTGTGTGTGTGTGGATGTTTTCTCGTGTACTTTAATACAAAATACAGGCTGAAAGTCAGAGTGCACTCCAGAGAGCTGCTTTAGGAGAATACGTTTCAGATTGATTTCTAATAAATGTAAAAAAAAAAAAAAAATAATAAAATTTAATCTGGTTATTTGAGGATTTATAGCTTGAATCTATTCATTTATTTGTTATTTTGGATGAACAGTTAATTTGCCCACTTTTTACTGGATTTGAAAAACTTTTTATATTTTCAATAATGTTATATTTATATTTATATTATACATATATTATAATTAGTGGGAGGGGTTTAAGCTCTAATAGAAGGTATCAGCTGAGGCTGTAATGATGTAATGAATTGGGAGGAGTTTTGTAACATTTTGGAAAGGGTTACATACCTGCTGAACATATTGAGAAAGGGTTTCAGTTATGATGTAACAAAATGGGAGGGGTTTCAGTTAGGATGTAACAAAATGGGAGGGGTTTTAGTTAGGATGTAGCGTGCATGTGTGTGTGTGTGTGTATATCTGTGTGTGTTTGTCTGACTTCTACGCAATTTTTTTTTCCAGCTTAATTATCCAACCCTAATGTGAAGTGAGGTGTGACAGATTCTGCGCTGATGTTGGGCTCTCTGATGGAGTAAAATGGGTTTAGAACACTCCTGCCAGCAGCTGGAATCCGGCGGGAGTCTGAGCACCAGAAACCATGTGGCGTTTCGATGTTTCGATGTCGATTTGAATGAAAAAAAACCCGCTCGATTTACACAAACAAACAGCCAACAAAGCACATCACACAGTCCAGCTGCAATTTAGCTCTGTTTACACTCTCGCTTTTATAGCTTTGGCTGTTTCACTGTGGACTGCGGTGCCCACACACACACACACACACACACACACACACACACACACACAGAAAACATTACCACAGGTTTACATTCATTTGTATAGTAACAGCACTAGTTTAAAGGTACTGCTGCTACGTCATTGTTTTTGGATGGAGTCTTCAGTGTGAAGGCTTAACGCATAAAAACAGCTGGACGTAAAGAGATTCCAGTGTCAGCATTTAAAAACAGCTGGATGTAAGGATTCCACAGGTTCAATGCCTTCAAACATCTGACTGTAAGGAGACTCCAGTGTCAGTGCTTTGAAACAGCTGGATATAAAGATTCTCCAGCGTCAGTGCTTTAAAACATCTAAGGAGTCGTCAGTGTCAGCATTTGAAAGAAGCTGGATGTAAATAGTCTCCAGCGTCAGTATTTGAAAACAGCTGGATGCAAGGAGCCTTCAGTGTCAGTCCATTGAAGCATCTGGATAAAAACCTGTAACTACAGATTTTACAGATTTTAGAGGGGTTTTCTTGTCAGAGCTAAAAGACTAACACAGAAATTGCCATATTAGCATTTAAATAAAAGTTGTACTTTTAAGTAAATAAAAATATAAAGCAAACAACGACAGACTCCAGATTTCATTCGGACTTTCCTCCGAGTGATTAGAGCGCAGGTTTGATCAGAATCCATCCGGATTCGGCAGATTAGCCGATAAACCGACCGTGGAGCGCTCGAGCATCTCTGCTAAACAAATCACACGTCTGACGATTAGAGGGAGCATCTGGAAGACGACCGGATCTACATCTGTTAATGAAGCGTGGAGCCCGCCAAAAAATAGGAACCTCTGCAAAGAGGCATGAGCATGGTGGAACGAGGGGGGTGGGGGTGGGGTGGGGGGTGGGGGGGGCTTTGTGGGGGTTTCAGATGGATTTATTAACTGCAATTAAGATTTTAATGAACCCCTGCGGTCTCTGAGTTTTTTTACAGCGGAGGTGGGAAGAGGGAATTTTTAACCCAGACTGCAAGTCGTCACTTTATTTTCTCCGACTTTAAGACACGCCCACGCAGTTTATATATGCGCAAATGAGTTTTAGATATTTATATACAAAAAGTGATTTTTGTTTGATTTAATGTTTCACACGTAAAATCTTTTTTACTTTTTGAGCCCTTAACAACTCATTACGCTCTAATAACCGACACGTCTCTTTCAACTACAATTAGATTAAATTCAGCTATCGTTTTATTCATCATCATTAAATCTTTTACGATCAAATCTTGACACGTTCATTAAAAGTCGTTAAATAATTGAATCCCAATGCTGCTGCTGCTGAGATCGGAATCCTGATTGTTCAGAAAGTGTTGATGAATTTGCTAGAACAGCAGCTGTAAAAAGTTAACTGTTTAATGACCAAAAAACTTTTACAATCTGTGGTGTAATTTTAACAAAATAATGGCTTCCCCCTTTATATGTACAATATATGGCCAAAAGTTTCTGGACACCTCATCAGAACAGAACAGATCCCACACAATCTCTGAGTCACACACTTGTCTAGCACATCTGTGTATGTCGTATCATTCGTATATTCCTTTATTTGGAACTTTGAGACTCGAACCCTGTTCCAGCTTGACAGTGTCCCTGTGCACAAACCCCCTGATCTCCATGAAGACATGCTGTGTTCTGATTGGAGGAGAAGAAATCTCATGTCCTGTACAGAGTCCTGATTCTGACTCCGCCCCTTTAAACTGAACACCTTTGGGATGAACTGGAACCCCGACTGAACCCCAGACCTCCAAACCTCAACATTAGAGTCTGATCTCATTAATACTACTGGAACTGAATGATCAAATCCACACAGTCACATGACCCCCACAGTCACATGACCCAATCTGTATTGAAAAGTGTTCCAAGACTTTTGTCATTCGTTTGGTTGGATTGTGTGACTGTCTGTATCTCAAACGCTATTGGTCGAGGTCTTATTTAGTCTAACTTCCTGTTTTAGAAGACAATTCGATGTTTTAAACTCTTTCACGTCTTCCTGCTTGTCTTTACGCTAATTACAGAATTCGGAGCGTTTGTTAATATTTTTTCTTCGCTAGCATGATGTCATGTGCATCCATCTTTTTTTTTTTTGCTCCTCGAAAGAGAAAACCGGAGGGGCTTAAAGTGATATAAATGTCTCTGAGTGACAGAATAAATCTGCATGATGACAAATGGATTCCTTTGAAGTTGACAGCGTATCGGATAGGATACAAGCTCCGGGTTCTAAAAAGGTCTTGGCCATCTTAAAGCCCGAAAGCGATCGCGTAAAATGTGAACGCGACAGCCTTAACGCTACAGCCGTGAAGAGAAAGGGTTCACGCTACACTTATCTGAACCAGACCGTCACGGCTGCTTAAATTTACATTCGTCTGTAAACCCGCGACAACGACGTGCGGCGACGGAAGGGAACGAGTGAGCTGCGAAAAGAAGAGGAAAAAAAAGAAAGAAAAAAAGAAAGAAAGAAGAAAGCAAATGAATATTTTTCTTGTCCAATGTGTGCCACAATTCATCACAATTCAGCCTCCGAGCCTGGAGTAATATATAAACTCAGCGCGCTTGTCTTGTCGCAAAAATGGAAATGGACTTTGTGAAATGAGCAATTTCCCCGTGGAAGGATGGGGAAAGAGGTGAGGCCGCACGCTTTCGACCTGTCATCAATCACGCCGGACTCCACAGAGGCAACACAAAAAGAGAAAAAGACGGCCGGTGACACGCCAAGCCTAATAGCACAAAAAAACGAACAAAGGGTGGGGAAAAAAGGACGGCAACCCGCGCGCCTCGGGGAAAAGAAAGGCGAAGGCGGCGTTAATTGCTCCTGTTCAGCCCTGGAATACAAAAAGCAACTGGCCGGAGGCGCCGGCGCTTCCCGGATTATACACCCCAAAACGATTGCGCTGCTGAGTTTCGGTGGTAATTGACGGAATGTGTAAAATTTAACGGCTGGCGATAAGAGATTCCAAGTGCGAGAAAAGACACAGCTCGCTCGCAGAGCTCAATATACATTCATAATAATAGAGCAAAAAAATAAAAGGAGCCACATTCATGTTGTGTAATTTAACGTTCTTTCAGGTCCCAAATGAGACAAAGTAAAAAAAAAGCAACTGTTATTATGTTCCAGGTTTTTCTTTCTAACAGCTGTGTGAGGTTTTTTTAAATGTCTTGCAGGAACGTGATAATTTACTCATTCACAACACTTTTTTAGCAGGAAATGCACTTCATCAGGTGAAGCGTCTTTAATGACGTGTGCGTCTGCGTCTGAAATCACATACTACTTAAATTTCTGTACTCCATTTGAGTTAGTCTGCACTTCCAACCCTTAATAAAGTCTGTTGGATATAGTATTATTGCGTGAAGTATGAAGGAAATTTGGACGTTTCTACATCTGCCATGTTGATATAGTCACATGACATATGACATCACAGCAGTGTGAATTTAAAGTGTGATAATGTTTAAGGTTGGATGAGGATGAAGGAGTGAATAATAACTATAATGTTTTCTATCCTGAAGTATTAAAGTTACTTTAAACTCGCCATTTTGGAGTATAAGAAGTCTGATCATGTTTCCTCGTTTATTAGCGCCGTTAGAAAACTTACAGCCAATTATCAAAAAGACACAAAAAAAATTAAGAAGATTTAAAAAAAACCGACAGGAGAAGAAGACGGATAGACAGTCTGGTGTGTCGGCGTGGCAGCGCAGGTCAACAGCAGCCGCAGGGTTTCCGCTTAATTACATCAAAAACACGCTGTTTGAAGGGCAAACGAAAGAACTCAACACTTCATGTTTGGCCTGCAGTTCAGCTGGATAGCGTGATCACGCTGATCTTTCCTGAGTGGAGGAAATGATGGATGAAGAAGATAAAGATGAGGAGGATGAAGCGTGTATATAAAGAAAAGACGGTGTGAACTCAAGGAATTGTGCATGTCTTCAAAGAGACACGAAAGAAATACACCAATTAAATAGTGCTACACATCAGTTAGCCATGCTAATAATGCTACAATTATGCTAATTCAATGGTCCAGCATGCAGCATGCTAACAGATTGGTGATGGAATGAAGCTCACAAAAACATATGTTCCACCATCAGGCAGTTTCAGATGATGTGATGGTCATGTAAGGATCACTACCATGTGATTTCTGGCCATCAGTCTTTACAGGTGAGTTCAGCTCGTTTAATTGCATGCTAGGTCATTTGGTAATGTCATTTGAAGGTCATGTGATTCCAAACACAAGTAATGTGAGGTCATTAAGGGGAAATGTGATTTCAGAAACAGCTCATATGAGGCCATTTAAAGGTCATGGAATTTTAGACACAGGTCATTTAGTGGTCATGTGATTCCAGACACAGGTCATTTGAGGTCATTTAAGTGTCATGCGATTCCAGGCACAGGTCATATAAATGCATTTATAGGTTATGTGATTCCTGACACAGGTCATGTAAGGTCATTTATAGGTCATGTGATTCCAGACACAGGTCATGTAAGGTCATTTAGAGGTCATGTGATTTCAAACACAGGTCATGTAAGGTCATTTAGAGGTCATGAGATTTCAGACACAGGTGATTTCAGGTCATTTAAAGGTCATATAATTCCATACACAGGTCATGTGATTTAAATGTGATTTTAGATGCAAGTCATTTAAGGTAATTTAAAGGTCCTACAGATTTCATTTACGTGTCATTGAAGGTTCAAGTTTCACAAGCTACAATAAAGGTCATATGAAGGTTATTGAAAGATCATTGAAGACATTTGAAGATCATTTGCCTAATTAGTTTAGATTCGATTAAAAACACTAAACGAGGAGCTCTGGTAAACACAATTTAAACAGCTGAAGGTTATATCTTCGTAATTTTTGGAATATTAATCAAACATCAACAGTCTCATCATCCCAGGCTGGAAGAAGCAGCGCTGCAGGTGAGTTGTGTAATAACAGCCTTTATGATGACGCGTTGGCATCCTGCTCGGTGGTGGATCGGGCTGATTACACACTTTATGATCGAGCTCAATAACTCGTTTAATTAGAGCCAACACGAAACAACGAAACGAGCCGTAATGAACGTATCTGAGGTGGAGCAGGAGGAGGAGAGGGAGAGCTAGATCTCATCATCTCACTCCTCCACTTAATCTTCATGTCTGTGAGGAACCCACACGGTCACAGAAGATTAATGAACTAATTACTGACCACGCCTTTTTCTTTAAAGCTCGCTGCACACTTATGCTGTCGAAAACCGGTGTAAGATACGCCCCGTCACTACCTGATGTATGTTCCAATCCCAGATTTACATCTTTAGAACCAAGACAGGATCATTTATCTGGCAAAACACTTGACTTAAACATGCAACAGATATTAAACATCACTGAATCACGAGAAGAAATTAGAGCCGATAATGTTACTGTGTGCGTTTGTGATGTTCTGTAGCATACGTCCCGTACTGACGGATTATGACTCATGAGTCGACTCTGACTCATGAGTCGACTCTTTTTACACCCTTATTCTAGAAACAAATCCACCATTTCCAGCTGCTCGTGTGTCATTAAATCGATTTTAACAACTGATAAAAGTATAAATCTTTAGGAATATTACAATTTTAATGAAATTTTACTCAATAGTTCATGATTTTATGTAATAATGAAATGTTTTTCTACAATTCTAAATAATTATTGCGGAATCAGTTCAATTTAGTTTGGTAGTTGCCTTTATCCAGTGAGACTTATTTTATTTTCTGATTTAATTGAGATTTAAAAGCCTTGCTTAAGGGCTCCGTATCGGCAGCTTGGTGGTCCCCGAAATTGAACTCATGACCTTGAGAGTTGATTTTCAGTTTAACACTATTGGGTTTAATATTATATTATTTATATATTGAATCATATATTTACACCTGATATTTTTATCTCTAAAGCTGCAGGTCTCGGTGAGGTTGAGAATCTGGGGTTTTTAACTGCTATTTAAAACATCTGGCAACCCTAGAGACATGATGTAGCCCACTAAGACCCGTCATAGAACAATTCCTCTTACTTCATCTCTTACTTCATAAAATAAACAGATGATGCAATATAAACCGAGGCGATCGCAGTGAGTCGCATGTACAGCAAATGGAAATCAAATGTTTGGCTTGTGACCACTGTAGCGCACAATACCTGATTACATTATTCTCTGGTATACAACTGAGCAATTGTGGGTTAAGGGCCTTCCTCAGGGGCCCAACAATAGTAGCTTCAGACAGGGATAAAATGGGAGAGAGAGAGATAGAGAGAGAGAGGGGTGGGACCGGGAAGGACCCGAGCAGGAATCAATGCATGTGGGTGCCAGAGCCTTAACGCACTGCACCACCGTGCCGTTCCACCACCTCAAACTTACAGAACGTGTGCACAGACCCGCGAGGGATTTTTAGTGGTTTTTGTTGTAAACTTCGCATCAGGAGCATGTTGTAGGCTTTATCCGAATGTAGAACGTCTAGTGCACTCCCCAGACATGCAAGGGAAACACTGGAACTTCACCTCAGGATTTATTCTAGATTGTAAACACCAGTGAGAGAACCAGAACCCGGTGCAGAGGAAACTGTGTGAAATGGTCTATTAAAGTCCTGGGAATTTTTATGAGGGACTTTTTTACGCTTGAATCGGCGCCCATTTTGCTTTAATCATCTATTGCAGTTTGAATTATGAGTGGGATTTTGATAACACTGCCTCTTTTCTCTGAGGCGATTGAGACAGCGTTCTCTGACTCATTAACTCAGCACGCTTTCAGCAAAGCGAAATTTCTGAAGGATTAAGCACACGCCTCTTTCTCTCATTTTTTAGGGCTTCGGCTCGAAAATCGTCTCAAGCAGCGAGCGTAATGAAGCGGGCCGTGTTTAACGGATCGGCTTGGTTTCATGTGTAAATCAGAAGAGTCCAGCTGGAACCATGAGACCGGAAATGAAACCTGCAGCAATGCGGTCGCAATCCAACCTCATGTGTTGTGACGTTCTGTAACATGCGGTCTAACTGACCGGCAGATCAACTTCTAACTCTTCTTTTTCTCTGTCATTCTCTCTCTCTCTCTCTCTCTCTCTCTCTCTTGCGCTCTTTCGTGTAATAACCCCTCTGATTAAGAAGTGGTTTGTTTTCTCTGACTCTCTCCTGTGTGAGTTTTATAACACACCGCTATCAGAAGTCGTTTTTACAGTTAAATAATAAGGGTTAAATTGTCATCTGACCGCCGGTCCTTCGGTTCCTGATCTCGGTGGCAGGTTTAGGCTGCATTCACACTGATCGCTGCAACAGATCTCGAGCAAACGGATGCATTTAAAGCTGAATAAAGCTCAATTCTTATTTCCTCTTTGTTATGCAGCACATACTGTACTACTTCTTCATAAAGAGGAGAAGGAATAGAAGATTAGGGGAAAAAAAAGAGAAGGAAAGGGAGGAGAAAAAGAAAAGGAAGAGGAGTCAAAAAAGGAGGTGAAGGAAGATGGGGAAAAGAAGGAGGAAGATGAGGTAAAGAAAGAGAAAGAGGACTAAAAGAAGGGGGAGAAGGAATAGGAAAAACAAAATAGTATAAGAAAGAAGAAGAGGAGAAGGAATAGAAGGAGGAAAAGAAGGAGGTAAAAGAGAAGAAATAGAAAAAGAAGGAGAAAGATGAGTAGGAATAGGAGAAGAAACATAAAGAGAAAGATAGAAGGTGGGGAGAAGAAGGAGGAGATAAAGAAGAAAGAAACAAAAGAGGAAGAGGAGGGGGAGAGTAAAAAGAGGAGGAGGAGAGAGGAAAGAAAGAGGAATAGAAGAAGGAGGAAAAAGAAAAATAGGAGAAAGAAAGGGTGGAGGGAATGAAAGAGGAGAATGAAAAAGAAGAAGAAGAAGAAGAAGAAGAAGAAAAAAGAGAAGGAATTGGAAGAGGGAGAGAAACAGAAAGAGAAAGATAGAAGGAGGAGGAGAAAGAAGAGGAGTATTGAACAGAATAAATCCCATGTCCACATGTTTATCTGATCATGTAAAGAATTGACGTTTGTCTCTGTGGCCAGACGTCCAGCTTAGATATTCAAATTAAACTTTCAGCGTCTGATGCAACTCACTGCAAGACGACAGGACGAGAAAAAAAGACAACGCATTTTGGGGTCTATAGCAGTTAGCGGGTAATTCTAGCCGTTAGCATTATTATCATCGTCGCTAGAGAGGAAAAAAAGCCTGGGGACATTAAAGTGATATTACACCTGACTCCTTATTAATTCTCTCTCTCTCTCTCTCTCTCTCTCTCTCTCTCTCCCTCTCTGTCTGTCTCTCTCTCTCTGTTTTTTTCAGTCTCTATTTCTTTTAATAATTTACAATTAAACTACACTGTGAGGAATCACTTACAATGTCTTTACACAGCATCTAAACCAGGCTGGAGGAAACGTAGCCCTGGTAACCGGTTCCTCTCTTTATTCCAGAGCCGTGTGTAAGAAACAGATTTGTGTTTAGAGGTCGAGGCTGTGATCTTCTCATCATGAGTCTCTTCTTAAAACCAAATAAACATCATTGTGAAGAAAGAGTTGGTTATAATAATACAGGAGGCCTCTTAAGACAAGCTGGAGGTCAGAGGGGTTTCCAAGCACCAGCCAATAAGCAGCTTGAGCTCAGGAATGCAAATGGAGAAGAAATCACGCTGGTGTTTGTGAGAGGTTCAAGTGAAGTCGAGCGAGTCTCTGATGGTGAAGAGGGAATTGTTTCCCAGTTTTAGTGCCTTGTGAAAATGACAAAGAAAAGTAATATAACATTATATTAAAAAAGAAATAATCATCCTGTTGCCTGCTGTTCGAGGAAGTGAATCAAAACAGCTGATATGATACAGTCGTGGTCACATGACTCCTTTAATGAATCTTTTACTTCTTCTGTAGTTTTTCTAGTCAATTCTCAGTGTTTGAGTTCTTTTGCGAAGTGGATTTCGAGTCCAAAAAAAACTGCGATTATCCATTCAGGTGTTAAAAATGGGGGTTTTTCATAATCAAAAATAATATAAATATTGTTTAAATTCTAGTCATAAAACACAAATAAAAACTAAAAAAAATCAGGGTTACTTTGAAGATCCAAAGATCTCTGTGAAAAAACACCTAACCATCGAGATAAACGCAAGAATTAGTAAAAAACCCTAGAAATACTTGAAGCTTTGAGTGTCTTCTTTTGTATAATCTTTAAATTAACACCACTGTGAAGTGAGACACATCAAAACACTCAGCAATCCACAAGAAAACAACAAAACAGGAGGAAACTCCATTTTTCAGCTCAAAGGCTGCTGTTTAAGTATTTAACTCACATCGTAACACAAACAAATAAAGTTAAATAACAGAAAACAGATCATCAAACCAGGAAAGACGAAACAGATGTTTTATAGACATAACATTTATTCATAGACGAAACAGATGTTTTATAGATAAAACAGATGTTTTATAGACAACACATTCGTTCTATAGATGAAAAATATGTTCTATGGATGGAACAAACATTTCTATATACAAAACAGATGTTCTACAGATGTTCTGTAGACTAAACAGGTATTTAAAATACAAAACAGATGTTCTATAGTTGAAATGTACGTTCTATAGACTAAACAGATGTTTCTATAGATAAAACAGATGTTCTATAGACTAAACAGATATTCTTTAGATAAAACAGATGTTTTATAGACAAAACAGGTATTCAAAATACCAAAACAGATGTTCTAAAGACTTACCATAGGTTCCAGAGATTAAACAGACACTCTATAGATTTAACATATGTTCTATAGAGGAGACAGACAATCTATAGACTAAACAGATGTTCTATAGATTAACCAAATGTTCTGTAGACTAAACAGATGTTCTATAGATTAACCAAATGTTCTGTAGACTAAACAGATGTTCTATAGATGAAACAGACGTTCTATAGTCTAAACAGATGTTTTATAAACAAGACATTTGTTCTACAGACAAAACAGATGTTCTATAGTTGAAGCATTTGTTTTTCTCCTCCACTTTTCCAGATTTCATTCTAACTTTCCTCAGAAATGTAAAGTCTTGAGTTTTAAAAATCTCATGCGTTCTCAACTTTCTGGTAGTTTACATATATTACTGACTTCCTTCGGTAGCCAACATGATTGTCTACACGATTTTTAGTAACAAAGCAACATAATAGTCAAAATTTCTGTACTTCACACTAACGTCCGTCCGTCCGTCCATCCATCCATCCATTGTCTATACCATCTTATTCCTCATCTGGGTCACTATTCTATTACAGGGACACATACAGACAAACAACCACACACACACTCCTATGGACAAATTAGAAATACATATCAATCTATACATGTTTTTGGACTTTGGGAGGAAACCGGAGAACCCGGAGTGTACCAAGCAAGCACGGGGAGAACATACAAAATCCACACAAAAGACTTCTGCAGGGGAATCGAACCTAAAACCTGATTGCTGTGAGGCAACTGTGCTGAACACTAATCCACCGTGTTGTCCCTCCACACTATTGTAATAAATGCAAATACATTTTGATCATAACTTTGTCTCTGTCTGTCCCCTTTACATAAAGTTGATCTGGAGTTCAGGAATTCGCGGCTGGACGTCATTAGCAGGATGTCGTTTGGATTTACGGTTTATGGTTCGCTGCAAAAATAGTGTCCCCCAGGAGGGACAGAATGTGATATTTGGTCATGAATACGAATTGATGCGATGCCACCCTGTGCAATCGAGTTCCAAATTTCTTCCTTGTTTTTTGCGCTAATTCGTTTTTTTCCCGCCTTTTTTTTTTTTTTTTTTTTGCAAAAGCCGGAGCTCCATGCAGAGCAAAAATCAATTTGCCATCTCAGATTGTCATATTCCCCCCTCACCTACCCGCCTGCCTGCAATTATTGTCTCGCAGGCAGTTCGTGCTGAGAAAGGCTCCCTTGAGTGCCAATCCATTTTTTATAAGCAGACAAAAACCCTTCTCTACACACACACATGCACACAAACACACACAAACTCATGTAGTGTAGAAGATTAGAGTCGGCTCCTGGTGACCCCACTCTTATCAAACAGTGACCTAGTCCCCATCTACTCCTTCAAATAAGAGACGCCGTATGGTGGTGTGTGGGGCCGGGCCAGAAGACGGAAGTCCGGAGGTTTGCACACCTTCACCCTTAATATTCTGTACATATGCAGGTCGTGTCCCACCTCGACATGGGAATACCACTCGCGGGAACATCTCCGACGGGCGTACATCATCGTAATGACGCCAGGGTTTGCGCTGACATTTTTATTCAATTATTTACAATAAAAAATAATCACAGCAGGGCCTCATGTGTGAAACAAGTAAATAAATCACAGGTATAATCGAATCTCTGAGTTTCATTGGTTATTAGACTCGATACCGCGCATTAACTCTCTCAGTGCCGTGCAAACCTAAAAAAACGCTGAACAAATGAGGGGGAGATTTCATCGGCATGGGGTTCATTAGCATGGGGTTTATCAGGCCTTGAGTTCATCAGCCTTAAGATCATCAGCCAGGAGTTAATCGAGTTATCATCAGCCAGGATTTCTTCAGGGTGGGTTTCTTCACCCTAGAGTTCATCAGCCAGGGGTTCATTAGCATGAAGTTTATCAGCCTGGGACTCATCAATCTGGAGCTCATCAGTCAGGAGTTCTTCAGCGATTGTTTGGAGTTTTTTATTCCTGGTGATCGTAAACGGGGGGGTTCCTGTAGCTCTTCAGTATCAACTTAATCGGTGTGAAGTTCTTCAACTTTGAGTTTATCAGTACAGTTTTTCAGTGTGAAGTTTTCAGTGTGGAGTTCATTAAGTCTTTAGTCTGGAGTTTACTGGGCTGGGAATCATCAGCCTGAAGTTTATGAGCCTAGTACACATCAATCTGGAGATGATCAGCCAGGAGTTTTAAGTGTGTGGTGTTTTTCAGCTGGAAGATTTTCAACCCTTGAGATCATAAACCTAAAAGTCTTCAGTGTTGAGTTTTTCCGCATGGAGTTAATCAGACTGGAGCTCTTTAGATTGGAGATCTTCAGCCTGAAGTTTATCAGCCTGGAGATTATTAAACTGAAAGTCTTCAGCATTTTTCAGCATGACTTTCTTCAGTGTGGAATTTTTTTTCTGTGTGAGGTTCAACAGCCTGTGTGGCTTCTGATTGATTTTAGGATATTTTCACTTACAGAAGAACCAAAAGGAGCAAAGTGTTCAGGTTCACTAATGGACCAGACATGAACAGAGTTTGGGTTTGGGTTGGTCTTTCTATTTACGGTCTTTTCGATTTTAACGTCTCTGCTTCCAAATCCATAGCCAAGAAAAAGGAACGTGTAAAAAATAAAGCAAGGCTAGCAGTCATTACTGTAATGAATGCTTCGATATCTGAATCCAAACGCTTTAACGCTAAATCAATAAAATAGAATTTTTTCACTATATAGCAACGAAAATCTTTATATATTTGCGAAAGTTTAAGCCGTTTGAAGGCAACGTTTACTTTCAGATAGTTTTTAAAAATGCACATTGTGACGTTTGGAGCTAACAGGTTGCCAAGTTTCTACAAAATTCACCTTTAAAACTTTTTTTTACCTAAATCCAGCTAAAAAATTATAAAATAATTAGTTAATGAACAGCTGATGTTTTATTTTTGTATTATTAAATGTGTATTTTTTATATTTATGTTTAGTGTTTATAAATTATTTGTTTGTCTATTATAGCAGTATGAAAATCACATCTATATAAAAAATAAAATAATGCAAAGAATCATGAATCCTAACATAAAGAATGGCGGCTTGACCCGATTAATTCTGCCTTTTTGTGAAATGTGTGTGAAACGATTCGGAATGTCGCAGATCTGGTTTTTAGCTTTAACGAGAGGTTTGGTTGGCGTCGTGTTCGTGTCTCGCTTTATTCCGTCTTCAGCTTTTATTCTGTTCTGTTTTGGTTTCTATGTCACTATTTAAAAAAAAAAAACTTCCACAAACCAGCAAGAAACAAAACCCAAACCTTCCTGGAAAACCTTCTGAACACATCACTGCATTATATTTTTGGTTCTCCGGAACTGTTCAAAGTCTTGCGTCTCCTGTGGATCGAGTGATCAGACCGCAAACACAGCGTTTGCGTTACCAGGATGAAACGCAGTGTCGCATGCAGATCCAGACGCAATCAGCGTCAGCGGCTTATTTCCTGTTTCACCCGTCTGTGTCTGAGATTCACATATTCAACTGGCATGTTTGATCAGAGAAACAGAGAGAGAGAGAGAGAGATGAGCGCGAGAGAGAGAGAGAGAGAGAGAGTAAAAGAGAGGATGAGGAAGAATAAAAGTGATATATATAGGCAAAGAGGGCAAAATAGAGAAAATAGGAGGAGAGAGAGATGAGGAAAAAAAGAGGACGGGAAAGAAAGAGAGAGAAAAAAAATTTTAAAAAGTGGGGGAAAATTGGAGGGTAAGGAAGGAAAAAATGAGACGGAGAAAGAAAAGCTAAGAAAAAAAGGAGAAAGATAGAGAGAAAGAGAGAGAAAGAGGGAGGGATAGAAAGAGGGAAATAAGAAAGCATTTTTGTTCAATTTTTTTTTTTAGTTTCAAAAAAAGCAAGAGAGTGATAGAAAGAGGGGGGAGAAAGAAAAGAGTGGGTAAGAATTGGAGGGTAGAAAAAAGAAGGATAATCAATGACAATCAGTGGAAGACAGAGAGAGATTGATAAAGAGAAAAATAGCTGAAGGACAGAGAGAGAGAGTGGAGCAGGAGAGAGAGAGGAGAGAGAGAGAGAGAGAGAGAGAGAGAGAGAGAGAGAGAGAGAGGGAAAGAGGGAGAAGAAAGAAATAAGAAAGCATCTTTATCTTTAGTTTCAAAGAGAGCGAAAGAGTGATAGAAAGAGGGGGGAAAAAGAAAAGAGTGTGCAAAGAGGAAGCAAAAGAAGGACAATCAATGAAAGAGAAAAAAAATGAGACAATGAGTGGAAGAGAGAGAGAGAGCGAGAGAGAGAGAGCGAGAGAGAGAGAGCGAGAGAGAGAGAGCGAGAGAGAGAGAGCGAGAGAGAGAGAGCGCGAGAGAGAGCGCTCCCCCTGCTCTCCCCCGTTTATCAGAACGCTGTACTTTCACACTCCTCCATCTGTCTTTCATTTTTTTATTTAAATTTATAGATGTGAGCTTTAATATTTTATTATTATTATTATTATTGTTAAATGTAAAGCAGAGTAGAAGGAGGTTAATATGGTGGTGTAAGAAGCGCATTAGCACTGATTGGCTCTGAATTTCACTCGTTAAGGTTAATTAGCGCGAGTATTTTTATCGTTACGGCTCGTTTGCGGCTTTATGACTTTTATGGAAGGAGGAAGGAGTCTCCAGTGTCAGGAAGTAACGTTTAGTCATACTGTAGTTTTGGAGTCAGAAGAATAACACAGCTGCTGGGACGAGCTGATGAAGCTGTTCCACGTCCCTCGGTTCTAAAGAAAAACGCAGAACAATCGTAGTTTAATTAAATACTGAATAAATGAGAAACTTTGATGTGATGTAACTTCCTGTTTGGATCACTGCAGTACCAGTGGCGTCCTCGCTTCTTCTTTTTCCTCTCCTCCTTTTTGTGCAGGTTGCAGGTTTTATGATTTTAGGTGTTGGTGATCGTCGGTGTGTCTCATGTGCGGACGGAGAGAAACTCTGCAATCAGGCGGAAAATGGAGTCAACGGCATGTCCTAGAGAAACGAAGAGCTGATGATGAATTTATAACGTTTATATTTCCCCAGTGTGGACAGTTAAGCTTTACCTCTCTCACGGCCAAACCAACTTTCCAACGTTCTTCCTTTCTTTCTCTCTCTCGCTCTCTCTCTCGCTCTCTCTCTCGCTCTCTCTGTCACTTTTTCCTCTCTTTCTCTCTCTCTCCACCTTTCTTCCTTTCTCTATCTTTCCAACTGTCTTCTTTTCTCCCCTCTCTTTCTCTCTCTCTCTCTCTGTGTCTCTCTCTCTCTCTCTTTTCCCCTTTTGTCTCCCTCTGTGTGTGTTGCTCTTGCTCTCTCTTTCTCGTTCTTTCTTTTTCTATCTGTCTCTCTGTCTCTCATTTTATCTCAAACACACACACGCACACACACACATGCACACACATACACACTCTATGCATATGTACATCTTTATACACCTAAGTGATGCTCCAGAGGTCCCAATTCCACCATTCCACCATCCCTTCGTCTCTCCATCTCTCCATCCCTCCCTCCATCCTGAGCGAAACGTTTTCCCTGTGACTCACAGCTCAATCCCCGACTGCAAACATCAAGCTGAGACTTTAATCAAAAGTCATTTCAGTAAACAAAACACCGGCTCGACCCTGCACACCACAGACAGGAACCCAGTACTCGAAGGAAAAAAAAAAAAACCCCCACACACACACACACACACACACACACACACACACACACAAGCTGCATGTCCTTGTCTCTTTTGATATTATTTGTTACTCGAGGTTCTCAGATAAAGCATTGTGTGATGGATAGTGTTTCTACGAGCATGATACCGTGGACCGCTGACCAGAAGATTGCAGGTTCAGATGCTGGAAAGCTGATTTAAAGGTCGTAGGTTTAATTCCCGGGACCACTTTTGGGCCCCGGAGCAAGGCCCTTAACCCTCAACTGCTCAGTTGGATGTAAATGTAGATTAAACCGGATATAATTTAGTCATAAACACATACGACAAGTCGTCTCATCTTAGATTAGATTAGACAAGATTAAATCAGACCAAACAACAGGAGAAGCAATGAGGGCTGTGTTCACACTGCAGGCAAATGTAGTCCAAATCTGATTTCTTTTTTCGGAAATATGTGATTTAGATCATTTTTTTTCCCCTGACAGTGTGAACAGCACAACCCTCATAAAATCTGATCTTTCTCATTCTGATTTGTGCCAACAGGTCAAATGTCCCACACAGGTCAAATGTCCCACACAGGTCAAATGTTTTGCCATGTGACTGCAGTGTGAACGGTTGCAACGGAATTTATGCAATTTTTACATCATTGTTGATGGTCATGCGTTATTAGCTCTATACCGAAATAACAGCCACTGATCCACAACATGCTATTATTAAAAAGTTATTTCCTTTTTCTTCTCATTCTCGTCCTCCTTCTCATCTAAATGATCATTAGCTTGCTGTCGCTCGCTGCACATCAGCTTATTAATGCACGCACTAAACGTGTAAACGTTGCCTCCCTAAAAAAAAGACTTTAGTGTTTGCGGGTATGTTGAAGTGATCAGTTCACACTGGAAATCTGATATTGGCCACATTTAATGTGAAGAGAACAACAATGTGATAAGATCCGATCTGAGAAAAAAATTGGAATTAAGCCTCTAAAGCCTCACCGTGTGACTTTTGATTGATGAGACAAGACTAGAAAAGTCCACCTTAACAAGAGCCAATCAAACAGATTAGTTAAGATAACACATAACAATTAAGAATATCAAAACAGGACAAGACACTAAACGAGACAAGATTAGACCAAATGAGATGAGACCTGATGAGAGCTGAAGATACGAGACAATCACAGAAGATAGAAAAATAGGTGTGATGTAAAAATGCCACTGAAAAAACCCTATTTTTTTAGGAAAAAGATGCAAAATGATTTAGTTAGGATGAGACAAGAACATATAAGACAACCGGGGACAGGAGCAGAGAGGACTGAACAAGAAACTGGGGATAGTAAGATTAGATTAGACACGACAAAAGAACTAAAAAAAAAGGTGAGAAGATGCTAGACAGAGTGGGGAAATAACCACCAGACAAAACAAGTCTACGTCTAAGACAAGATTAAACAAAACATGAAAAGACAAGAACTAAACAATTGGAAGGTTATAACCCATAAAATGAGACAAGACAGGACAAAGCTGGATAAGACAACGTAAGCCTGTGTGTTGCTCTTGTGTAGTTCAGCCCTTCTGTTATTATTATCTTGTCTGTTTTTCCAACTGTCATCATTTATTTAGTCTATTTAGTCCATTCGTTTATTTGTTTAGTGAGCGCTTTTTCTGTCTAATCTTTGTTATATAAGACAGGACATGAAAAAAAAACAGGATAAGATAAATAATGAAATAAAATAACACAATAATATAAGATAAGAGAAGATAAAAGACAAGATTTAGACATCCATCCATCCATCCATCCATCCAACACACAAGCTACAACAATCTGTCCCTTGAAGATAAGACACGATAAGATAAGACAAGATAAAAGATGAGACAAGATAAAATATAAGAGAAGATAAAAGATAAAAGATAAGACAAAATTAACAATAAAATAATACAATAAGATAAACGATAAGATCTTCAACCATCTTGTCCAGTTTTGCCTTTTCTATTTCTTTGGTAAAACTCATTCTGTTGTTTAGTCACTTCCCTTTTATGCCTAATATTCCAGTCATTTTAGGACCAGAAGACAAGACAATGCATGCTGGCAAGATCAGACATGGCTAGAAAAGATAAGATGACAATACAAGGTAAAAGCACCGGGACAAGACTAGACAACAAACCGAACAAAGATGACGAGACAGGACAAGACTAGGGAGGATCAAAAAAAAGAAAAGAAAAAAAAAATGGGACAAGAGAAAACTAAAGAACCGAAGCTTGAGCCAGAACAGACTCGATGTCAGAACAGAACCAGACAAGACTAGAATAGTCAAGATGACAAGATCAAACAAGTCAAGAAGTCCAGACAGGACAAAGCAACAAGCTGAGAGGAAAGAAAAGTAGCCAAGACAAGACCAGATATAACAAGACGAGTTTAGAGAAATAGACAAGATGACTGAAAAAGACCAGGCTAAAAAAGACACGAGGGAAATTTATTCATCACTGACTGGAATTGAAACTAAACGGAGACGTCGATCTGTAGCGGCGCATTTCTCGCGCGGCGCATCTCTGACAGCTTGGATCCCAGACCGAGAAAATGAGCAAAATGTTTTTGATGAATTTGCTAAATGTAAAAATGAGCAAATCAAATAGACGTATTCACGCATTTATTGCGCCGACATGATCGATCGCTGCTGTCACCTGCGACTACTGAAATATACACACTTGGCGGAAAAGCGTACGATGGAGTGTGTGCGGAGAAACACGCCTGTGAAACACACACTGTGATGGACACCTTGGAAACGATAAATGAGATCAGACTAAAAAAGACAAAACAAGACAAGATAAAACCGAACTGGATAAGATCAGACAAGACAGGACTTCACAGGATAGATTGTAAGATCTTGAGTTTAATCCCCAGCACTAACAAGCTGCCCTTGCTGGGCCCCCGAGTGAGGCCCTTAACTCTCAACTCTCTGCTTAGTATGATTTTAAGTAAAGGTAAATATAAGTCGCTCAGGATAAAGAAATCAAACAAAAACATGAAATTTCAATGCAATTAAAACTAGACCAGAAAAATGCTAATCAGTTTCATCCAGCTGTTCATAAGCCTATCCATTTATCATTTTATCCTTCCATCCATCTACCCGTTCATCCATCTGTCTATTAATCCATCTGTTGATCAGTCTATTTATCCATCCATCCATCTGTTGATCAGTCTATGTATCCATTCATCCATCCATCCATCTATTAATCCGTCTGTTGATCAGTCTATATATCCATTCATCCATCCATCCATCTATTAATCCATCTGTTGATCAGTCTATATATCCATCCATCCATCCATCCATCTGTCTGTCCATCAATGTATGTATGTATGTACATCTGTCCGTCTATCCATTTATTCAACCATTTATTCACAATTCAACATCTTTCTCTTTTTCCTCCATTTATCCATGAAACTATCTATCTATCTATCTATCTATCTATCTATCTATCTATCAGTCGATACATTTTACATTTACAGCATTGGGTGGACGCTCTTATCCAGAGCAATTTACATTTATCTCTGTTATACTACTGAGCAATTGGGGGTTAAGGGCCTTGCTTAAGGGCCCACAGTGCTGGCTTGGTGGTGCTGGAAATCGAACCCTGGTCTTTCTGGTAACAGTCCAACACCTTAACCACATCACTTCACTTGGATACATCCATCCATACCTCCATCTATCCATCAATTCCTCCATGTATCTATCCCGCTCTCTACAATGCAGCATTTCTTATCTCGTTCGCTCCATCTATATATCCATCCATCCATCCATCCATCCATCCATCCATCCATCCATTAGTCTTTCTATTAGTCCATTATCCCTTTTACACTACAGTGCGTGTGAAGGAACCTCAGATGGACACTGAAAATTAGCATTAAATCTGTAGGGTCATTTTATAGTCCATAATCTTTATAGAATATCAGATATTGCGATATTGAAACAATTTTCTTAACTGCATCTTGAATTTTTAAATCTGTTTTGTTTATGAAATATTTATTTTATTTTAATGCATTTGTGTAAAAAAGATGTTAAAAAGCACATTTATGAGGCCAATAATTGGTTGGATTATTCTGGATCTCAACACTTGGTGGAGCTATTAAGTTGTGGCATGAGCTTGCTTATCGCATGAGTGTGTGCGAGTGTGTGTGAAAATGTGTGTGAGTGTGTATCACTCAACAGGACCAGAGCTGAGCCAGTGTGAGCGCATTAAACAGTGTTTCAAGGTGAGTGTGATGCTGATGACAGTTAAAGTGCAATAATCAGTGCATCACTCTGATGTTCCATCTCAGGCATGACAAGAAGGAAAGAAAAAAGAAAACCTGGAGCTTGTCCTCATTTTACTTTTACTAAAACTTGTCTTCCATGCCATGCTGCCGTTTAATGTTCTGTAAAGGCTTACAAATGGTCCTTGTTTGTGTGTGTGTGTGTGTGTGTGTATAGAGTCAGCTATACGTGGCAGACATTGTTTTTTTACTAAGGCAGCATTAAAGACACACAGCAAGCGCCAAAGCGATGGCAGTCGGGGTAAAACACAGGGCTAAAGAGGTTCAGCTGGACAGAAACGGTGCAGCGGTCGGTCCGCAGGTCGAGAGAGAGAGAGTTTTCGAGATGTTTAAATTAAAAAATGAAACATGGGCACGACCTCATAGAGGAGAGAGGAATGAAGAGACAGTCACTGGTAGAGAGACAAAAGGGAAAAAAACAACAACATACAGCATCTGATCTATTTTCATATCAGCTTTCAACCAAATGTAGCCAAAAAAGGATGGAGTGATGGACTGCCATGTTTGTGGGGTTTGGGAAATGATCACATGACTGAACAAACTGAAACTACACAAGATAAATCCAAACTACACCAAATTATGTGACCAGACTAGAAAAGACAAATAACATAATTACAGACTAAAACAAGAACAGATACACAAGACCAAAATACACAAACTGTAATGATTTATTTATCCCCCCTCCATCCATCCATTGACTAATCATCTATCCATCCAACACACAAGCTATAGTTCATGTCAATGTATTTGTATAGCACGGTTTACAATGGCCATTGTCTCAAAACAGCTTTACACAAGCAAAGATACTTTAACATACAATATAACAACATAACAGTTTGTCCATCTATCCATCTATCCATCCATTTATTCATCTATTCAAACCCTCCTATATCCATCCATCCATCCATCCATCCATCCATTTCTCCAGCCTTCTATCTATCCACCCATTCAACCCTTTTCCCATCCATTACCCATATTTATTATTCCATCCATCCATCCATCCATTCATTTCTCCAACCTTTTATTTATCCACCCATTAAACGCTTTCCCGAACCATTACCCATATTTATCCATCCATCAGTCCATCCATCCACCCATCCATCCTCTAGCCACCTCCTCCATGTGTACACCTTAAATTTTTAGACATCACAAGAAAAGTGGAGGACTTTTTTAAACTTTGTTAGTGTTGTTAGTTTTACTATTGAAGCTGTCAGCGGTTGACAGGTTTAGCCAACAAACTGCCTCTAAATGTCCACTAAACTAAGAACAAAGTGACTGAGCGACTATTTTCCACTGAACATTGACAAGATCAGAGCACCAAATTCCATCTGGTGGAGAACCTTATGTGGTCACTCAAAACCAGCTCCAGCAGCAAGAAAGCACGGCAGTTCCTGGGCAGACTAGCGAAAATCCCATCTTCCACTCCTCATGTTCTACAGAGGAACCATCAAAAACATCCTAAGAAGCTGCATCACTGCCTGCTTTGGGAACTGCAACTGTTTTAGATCGCAAGACCCTGCAGCGGATAGTGAGGATCTGAGTCCTCAAGAGTCTCTTTCCCCTCTATTACATCACACGCTGCATTTTCAAAGCCAACAGCATTGTGGCTGACCTCACACACACCCCACACACCCACTTTTTATTCTCCTGCCTTCTGAAAAAAGAATGTAGCAGCATGATCCTGGAGAAACGTTGTTTTATTTCACTAATTCTGCTTCATTTGGTTGAAATGACAATAAAAGCTTTTTGACTTGATATAATTTATTTTTTCCACTTCACAATGTACAGACAGAAGAATGTGTGGGAGTCGTACTACACCCTGCTGCATCAGCGTACACAAGGTCAACAAGGGAGGCGCAGCACACAACACATAGTGGGACCTTTACGGAGGATTAAAACAGAAACAGGAGGGAAATAATGTTAGAGCACAAAAAGGTAAGTGCTAAAAGTCTGCGGTGCGGGTTGGCAGTGACGGCGCTCATGGGAGGCACATCCGCCATGCTGAGCACGGCTCACAATCTTCTTCACTTCTGCAGGAAATGACAATACTTCATTACCCAGCAGGCAATTAGAGGAAGGAAAAGCAGCTTTGAAATGTCTCACCTACACACGGATTTCTGCTCACGTCTGACAACAAAGGATTAAACTCGGCTTCATGACTCTGGTGCGATAAATCCATAACGTGTTCAGAACCCGGCTTTCTTCTGCGGCTTTGAGAAATGAGACAGGACGTGGAATGTAAAAAAAAACCCACCTTATCAAATCCCAGGGAAAAATACGAATAAGGAACGAGTCTAATTATTAGCAAAAACCCTGAAATGTCACCCTGATTAGACAGTAGACAAACCTGAAGGCTGGATTTCTGTCCGTTCCTCGTCTCTGCCTGATTATTATTATTCAAACTGACCATGCGAGATGTACTTTATTTCCACAGACATGTATCGAACACCTGCGAGTTTAACGGCGCGAACAGGAAGGTGAAAGTGTGGCAACGTGTTTGCGTTTAGCTCCTCTATTTTTAGCTCCGCCGCCGAAACGCCTAATTGAGTTTTTGGCAGAATAACAGGTGTTCGTAATCGACAAATACATAATGAGCTCAAAGAAGGTCAGATGTAGATTAACGATCAGCGTTAAGATTTTAAATGCCCACGAATTGTTATATTTAGCCCCCAGACACCAAATCAACCTGCAGCTAAACGAGAGGAAAAGCCGGAATCTGCATTGTCACGCGGTTGCATTTCGGTCTGAGATTTAAATGTGTAGCGTGTTCATTGGACTAGGTCTGAAAATGTGACATATTAATTCTTACAGAAATGATCAAATCATACACATATTATGTATAAAAGTTATTAGAGGTCGACCGATATAGATCGTTTAGAACCAATATCAATATTTTGTGACTGATAACTGATACACAGAACCAATAATTATTTACAGTTCTTCTTCTGTTTTTTTTTCTTTACATCCAGATCCAAATTGGTAACACATTTTACAGGTCCCCGGCTCTGATCCGGGCCCCAAAAGCTTGCTGGGAACCAATGTTGTTAGTGGGTGGAGCTTCCACCACAGAGCACAGTTTAAGAGACGCCAAAGATGGCGTAAAAACTCCAGTTAAATGAACAAAAAGATTAAACCTGTCAGTTCATTAGTGATGGACCAACGCTCTCCACACCATCAGGACCACCAGGAAATTCCAAGAATATCTAGACAGTAGTGGCAGAGAAAAGCATGTATATGAGAAGATAGCGGAGTAACCGAGCAGATCAAAGCGAGAGATAATGAGAGATAGCGAGAGAAAGAGACACAGAAAGCGAATTCAGTCACGTGTAAGTGATTAAGCGATGTAGCTGGTTCCGATCCCTAGCAGCGCAAATGCATGGCCATTAAAATAAGTGGCGGCCCTGTTAAATAATCAGTCAGAGAAAGCTTTGCTACTCTTGTGTGGTTTGGTCTCCCGAATGAGGTTGTAGTGTTGTAAATTATTTACTGGTTTATTAAATAAAATACATAATTTGAGGTAAAATAAGTCACTTTTCCTATAATACGATGCTGAAATGTCAGCCTGGTGCACAATTCTTAAAATAACCACAAGATGGCATTATACTGTAGAACTGATATAACAACACCGATATCGCTAACCAAAACCGCTAATAAAAATTCATTTGGTTTGAAAAAAATTAAAATAACAACAAATAAAGGATGACATCTGAATGCCTTTATTTAATGACTTTAGCAGTGACTAATGACTAATGACAATAACCAGCAATCTTTAACGAGTTAATCTTAACCAGGGTTGTGGGTCTTCTCGAATATCTTTAAAGCCACTTTCACTGAGCTCAGTTTCACCTGCTCATTTCCTGGTCTCTTCTCTGGGACAGCGTCATGTTTCAGACTTGTTTTTTGTGATACACTGGTGTCCATCTCGGTGTCTTTGTTGTGACACAAACAACTGATAAACTCGTATTAAACAGGACGTGTGGTAAAAAATCTGTCTGGATGATGTGGATGCCAATGCAGACCCGTTGCCCAAAGATAAAACCTCTGAAATCCAGTCTAAACCCTGCTAAACTCACAGAATTATCACCATCTTCTGGAAATTTACGACAATATTAACAAACCATCACATGATACGATACACTGCGGAAAAGTATCAGCGAATGTGACGTCCTCGTATCTTTAGAAATGAAGCCAGAAATTACTGAGTAAACCAATGAAACTATTGTATTATGAGTCGTAAAAAGACTTCCTGTATCTCAGTGGTTCAATATGAACTGCTCCTTTGCTGCTTTCTGACCAGAACCAGTTTGATGTATTTTGGGGTTCTGTTTTAAAATCCTGAGTGCTCGGTTCCTCCATCTTCTTGTGTTGAGCAAGCAACCATGAGCAACAACCATGAGGTCGATATTCAGCCTCGAACCTTCCTGCATCTCCTCCTGTCCTTCATCAGGTTGTTTTTCTACATGGCGACTGTGTGTTACGCAACGTCCATCGATTACAGTGTTATAACTGTGTGAATACTGATTTATAGCTTTGAGCATCACTTGGCGAAACATTACACTATCGACAAGTGAAAGCAAGAGCGAGTCTCCGATTTAGCACAACGGCGGCTTTGTGCTTCTGCCAGTTACTGCGTTAAATATCCAATATATAGCAAAAAAAAACCAAACAAACAATAAAACTGTTCTGCGAGTCGGATATATAAAAAAAAAGATTTAGGTTCAAGATTAGCTAGAAACATTATTGGCTTAAATTTAAAGAAAACGTCCCAACTTTTCCTGAAATTCAGGTTGCACAAAGACACACATTCTAATAAACTGAAATTTACTTGTATAAACTCAAAAACAGCTAAAGAAATTCACTGGAAAACACTTTAGGACATTTCAGTAAAACTCAAAAAAACTTGTTTCAGAGGGTCTTTATTTAGAGTGACGTTCCATACACTTCACTCAAAATTTCTCTCTAATCAACTCCAATCTAAGTGAGTGAACTCGTATAGTCCTTTAGACCAAACCAAACTCATATCCACATATAAACCTATAGCTACTTCACTCAACTCAAATCCACTTCGATCAACTCAAATCCACTCTAATGAACTTGAGTACACTTGACTAAACTTAGTTTAATTAAAAGCAGCATTTAGCCTTATTTTTTTAACCTAGAATGAGTAAAATTCCTACAGAAAATCGAGTGTTTGTAAAAATCTAGCTAGCAGGAAACTTTATTTATATTCATGTGAGTTTGCATAAATTTTCACTATTAAAAATCTTGAAAGATCAACTTTAAGCAACGCTAATAAGTTACTGTCATTTTTTAGCCTGAATTAAATTTTTTATTCTAAATAATACAAATATTTCCAGAGAGAAAATAAAAGTAACTCGCTGATTGTTTAAAATATACTGAGATTTGGAATGTCTTATTTCAGTTTCACAATGCGAACAACAGCACAAAGAAAATCAAAAAGATTTCAGGAAATATGCTGTTCAGCTGTGAAAACACTTCAGCACAGCTTTACTCTAGTCTTTACTCTAGTCTTTACTCTAGTCTTTACTCTAGTCTTTACTCTAGTCTTTAGTCTAGTCTTTAGTCTAGTCTTTACTCTAGTCTTTAGTCTTTAGTCTAGTCTTTAGTCTTTGCTCCAGTCTTTGCTCCAGTCTTTGCTCCAGTCTTTGCTCCAGTCTTTACTCTGGCCTTTACTCTAGACCTTACTCTAGACCCTAGACCTTACTCTAGACCTTACGCTAGTCTTTGCTTTATATGCAGATATGTAAGGATTTTTGTCGTGTTTTCAAATGTAACTAAAAAATATCGAAGCGTTAAAGCGTAAATCTTTCTGCAATTGAAGTCGAGGCTTTTTTTTCCGGCGCTGTAGAATGTAAAGCAGCAGGTTCGTTACGCACTCGAATCGAGTTACGGCGACTCCATCAGCATGACGTCTAATCCAGCAGCAAACTGCTGTTCCACTGAATCCCGACTGTCAATATTTCGGTTCTTTCTGATGTGCTTCCAATGAAACCAGCAGCATAGAAAAGGATTTGCATCCCAATTGACATATAACGTGTGTGTCGGTGTGTGTGTGTGTGTGTGCGTGCATTAGGGAAAAACTCCGAGATTTGAAAGTCGTTCAGTGTGAGACTGCTCGAAAAAAAAGATAGAACAGGAAAGAAGAGTTCCATAGCGAGATTTTTCGATGCTTTCTTATATCTAAAATTTGTACAAACTCATGGAAAACATTAAAAATGTTTCTTCTTATACAGACAAACAGTTTTTTTTTTTAAATCCTGTGGGGTTGCATGTATAGGCAGAACCAGAATCAGGCAGAACGGGTGGGGGGAAGGGGTGGTTGACTCGCAGACCGTGTCCCGCAAATAAATACATTTTTGAGCATTTTGCCTTCATTGATAGGACAGTTTAGAAATAAAACGGGGGGAAGGAGGGAGGGGAGACCCGACCCGGAATCTGTAAGGAGGTAGACGAAGGCGAATCCATGTTGCAGAACAATTCCCTTTATTAACGTTAGAAGGGTTAGACAGCAGAGTACGAGTGCGAGCGAGGGTTGGTACACAGGAGTCAAAACAAAACTGAGCAAACAGATCAAAGACGCAAGACGAAAACACTGAACTGAATACCGAGCAAGATTCATAAACCGAGTAAACTGATAGACCGAATAAACGCTTAGTGTGTAGCATAGACTAGACGATACCTCACAATAAAAGAGTTGTAGGAGCTAGCTTATGTAGCTACCCAAACAGGAAGTAAAACGTGACGGTTAGTATTCTGGAGATGGAGACCTCTGGTGGCGGGAGGGTGGAATCATGACAGAATCAAACTCGGGTCGACGGAGCGTAGCAGTGCATGGGTGCCATCGCTTTGGCCCACTACACCACGGTTCTGCGGTGTAATTCAGCGGTGCCCTGACTAATGAGTTTAATTGGTTCTGTGACAGAGCTCATAACTCAAATTACTCGTATGTAAAATACATTTTTCCCACTGAAATGAATTGAAATGCCATTAATTTGTTTTGGGTCCCCAAAAAAACACTGCAATTTTTGTTGTTATGTTTTTAAATAAGAAAATAAACGTAGAAATACTGAACATTGTATAAAAACACTACAATAGGATGTACTGGAATAAACCGGTTTTATTAAGTATAATGTACAGCGTTTACCTTGGAGATCAGACGACTCCACTTGCTAACGTGCAGGTCTGACTAGCTATCGAGTGAGACGCGGGATGCTGACCGGATGTTACGGTGTTTACTGTGGCGTTCGCTACGCTAACTAGTGGTTGGGTGTCTGTGGCTCGTAACCCAAATTTTAGTTCACAACTCAAAGAAAAAATCGACTCGTATTTCGAAAAACTCTTGTTAGTCAGAGGTACCGCCTTACAAGAATAATTGAAAATAATTTAAACATTGAGCGCTTTTTTGATTAAATAAAAATAAGTAACTACAGCTGATGTGTGTTTCTTTTAGTAAACATTAACCTGTTTTTTCTGATTGCGGCTCAAGCATCATTACGTCTTAACCTATTGATGTGTACGCCTAGTGGAGCATTCCGCTGTTTTAAAGCTAATGTATGCATAAATTTCTTACGTAAATGTGACTTTTGTCCATTAGAATGTGATCATATAATTATAAATATGTTTGGCGATGTGATGGTTGTGATATTAATTTGTGATTTTCTTATTTATTTGCCAGGGAAATCTGTACCAGTTGTATGATTGAGTGTATCAGTTGTTTTTATGCCTTATTTTTGCTTAGTTGCTTAGTTATCCCCCCCCCCTCGTTGGTTATGGTCTGGCGCCGACTCTTCACGTCGGTATGACACCCCAGGGCAGAGTCGAGGGTCAGGTTCCACATTAAAAAGGAAAGAATGGAAAGAAATTTAAAAAAATCTAATCCATCAGCTTCATGTCAACGTGCAAATGAATTCTTTTGTTCGAGCGATCCGGTCGAGAGCTGTTCAGGATTTTGCGAGCGCACCACACATTTTCCGAATGCAAAACAGAAGCTGCACTTCAATAGCGGCTCTGAAAAACACTTAAGTTTTAATGGACGGCACGAGAGTTGGATTGAAGATGAAAGAGGCTGGCGACCGTCCAGCGCTAGCTGAATAAATGACGGCACATCAGAGAGGAGTACACACACGCTGAGAGGGAGATGTGAATCTGAAATCACTTCATGACCGGCCATGAGGAAGTGCGCACTTTCTACACGCATTTGATTTATTTGTGGCTTTGTGCGAGTGTTTGTGTAAAAAAAAGAGCGATGAAAGAGACAAAGAAAAAGGATGATGCTTAGACCGCAGATGTGTCCACTACACAATGAAAGAAGTCATTTTATGTGTGTTTGTATGTGTGTGTGTGTGTGAGTGTGTGTCCTTCAGCTTGTTCAACAAATAAATCATATACACTAAAGTAACCTGGCTCAGTCGTCACATCAGCATTCATTTAAACTACAGCGCACTCGACTAAACACAAAAACACTCGAACTAACACTCTACCCCCCCCATTATAGCTCAAACACACTATAACAAACTCAAATCTACTCTAATAAATTTAATGCACATGAATCAGATTGATTTTATGTTAACAAACTCAAGTCTGCTGTAGTTGTAAGGTTTTCATCTTCTTGTTTTGGGGTTTTTCTTGTTTCATGTTTGTTTTATTGGTTTTCTTGTTTTAGGTTTATTGCTTTGTTTTTCTTGTTTTATGTTGTTTCGTGTTCATTGTTTGTTGTTCATCGCTTAGCTATTCTAATAAACGCAAACTCTACAAAACCTGAATTCACTTTAATAAGCGTGATAAAATGAACTTTAGTAAACTCAAATACTACGCCTTTATACGCTAACGTTATATTACTCTATGCTAGCACAAACAGAACTTGTGTTTGACAACACGGTTCTTGGTGGTACACACAAACATCTTAGACTACTAATCTTATGGAAGCATTGTAGTTCATTTTCTGATTGCTAGCTTACTAAAAACTGTTACATGATAATCTGACTAGCCGCCAAGATGCACGTTAGCAAGTTGACTTTGGCAAGCTTGAAAAAAGTAGCTTTTTTTGTCAATAATATTAACCCTGTTTGTATGGCTCTGTTCGGCAAGCAGGAAGCCTATGTACAGCGGGCATCCATACGGGTTTGCAACTTGGATAATGTCCTTTCCCTACTTGTAAATCTGTACATAAGATTAGAGTGAGACGACTATTAGCAACATCTGATTAGGCTAAAGGTCCCTGAACCGAAATGTTCGCACATTAAAGAAATAAATATGGCCACACGTTGTGTCAATCACGTTTACACACTGCCTCCGTTATGATTTTTTGTTTTTTGCAGCCATAGCAAGCATTTGGCAGGTGTTTTGACTATTTAGTGACATAGTGTGTGTGTGTGTGTGTGTGTGTGTGTGTATGTCTCAGGATCAGTTAGTTTACAAAAAGTGGTGGTTTTCTGTTTTAAAATGTGGCTCCAGTATCACTAAGCAAATATCAAACTGAAATCCTGAAAAAAAACTTCGAATTGCTGACAATTTTTTAGGAAAACGAATACGAATAAAAAACCGTACAAACATTTCCGACTTTAGAGCCCAAAAATGTAAAGTTAGAAGATAGTATTGGGGAATATCTGTTCTAAGATGCTTAGAACATCTAAGATTGTTCTGGGTCTGAGGGCAACGCCCTCTACTGAAGAGAGGACGGGACAACAGCAAATTTGCATTTAAAGGGACACACAAACAACCATCACGCTAATTTTCTAAGCTATAATGAATGATCTATAGGGGATTTTGAGCTGAAAGTTCACAGACACAGAAGGTTCATAGATGCACTCTGAGGACACCAAGGACTTTTGAAAAGTCTAATAATCTGGCTGCTTTAAAATAATACAAACCCACTATATTAAAAATTAGTACATGCTAGTCAAGTCAAAGAGGCTCGTCTAAACTCAAATTCACTCCAATAAACTCAAATCCACTGTGTTAAACTTGAGTATACTCGTTTCTAAACTTATATTCACAACTCCAATAAACTCAAATCCACTGTGTTAAACTTGAGTATACTCGTCTAAACTTATATTCACTCCAATAAACTCAAATCCACTGTGTTAAACTTGAGTATACTCGTCTAAACTTATATTCACTCCAATAAACTCAAATCCACTGTGTTAAACTTGAGTATACTCGTCTAAACTTAATATTCACTCCAATAAACTCAAATCCACTGTGTTGTTTAAACTTAAAAACTTGAGTATACTCGTCTAAACTCAAATTCACTCCCATAAACTCAAATCCACTGTGTTAAACTTGAGTATACTCGTCTAAACTTCAATATTCAACTCCAATAAACTCACTCCAAACTCAAATCCACTGTTGTTAAACTTGAGTATACTCGTCTAAACTTATATTCACTCCAATAAACTCACATCCACTGTGTTAAACTTGAGTATACTCGTCTAAACTTATATTCCTCCAATAAACTCAAATCCACTGTGTTAAACTTGAGTATACTCTTCTAAACTTATATTCACTCCAATAAACTCAAATCCACTGTGTTAAACTTGAGTATACTCGTCTAAACTTATATTCACTCCAATAAACTCAAATCCACTGTGTTAAACTTGAGTATACTCGTCTAAACTTATATTCACTCCAATAAACTCAAATCCACTGTGTTCAACTTGAGTATACTCGTCTAAACTTATTCACTCCAATAAACTCAAATCCACTGTGTTAAACTTGAGTATACTCGTCTAAACTTATATTCACTCCAATAAACTCAAATCCACTGTGTTAAACTTGAGTATACTCGTCTAAACTTATATTCACTCCAATAAACTCAAATCCACTGTGTTAAACTTGAGTATACTCGTCTAAAAACTCAAATTCACTCCAATAAACTCAACTCAACAAATAGAAACTCAAACCCACTGAAATAAATTTAGATAAAACCCAAACAAATAAACTCGAACCCACTGAAAGAAACTCAAACCCACTTTAATACATTTATAAAAAACTCAAACCCACTGTAATAAATTTACATAAACTTTAGACTGAAACCCATATAAATCACCATATTTCAACAAACATCATGAACCTAGGCGAGGGCTCAGTTCTGTAACGCTTCGCGGCGTGGACTCGATGCAGGACTTGGCTGCTGTTTTGGACGTGTCTTCTCCTCTGCGGGTTGAGCTGATGAAGGAGGAGGGACTGTTGGACTTGCTCATCATCTGCTCTTTGATTAAAATGCTTTTTTTTATTGTCTGGTGGCATTCACCATATCGCCATGGCAACCTGGAGTGTGTCCACGCTATTGGAGCATCTCAGGGGTATGGAGTGTGTCTGTGTGTGTGCCTTCATTCTGGCCAGCATCATGGCACATGCTATCTTGCATCCCATCCAACACACACACACACACACACTGAGAGAAACCACAATAAGAGCCTCGTTGACGGGCTTTGAAATGAGCAGTGACTCAATAAGCTGAAGGTGCCAATAGAAAACACTGTGTGTGTGTGTGTGTGTAAAACCTCAGATGACATTGAGATGAAGCGGTAACATGATGCACACGAAAGCCAGTGAACGACCTTTTCTTTTACGGTTCTGCGCCAGTGATTCCTAATGAAGAAAACCGGACTGTCTCTTGTTTTACATCTGCTTTTTTTCCCACCTGCAAATATAACAGTTTTAATTTGACAATTATCCGACTCTCTGTATCACAAACATTCCCCGATTCTCAGAATTCAAACTGGTAAACTCGGAACAATGCTGTCTTTATTGAAGAGACAGAACAGAGGTAAAACAGGGGCGGGGCGGGTTGGGTGTTGTAATGAAAAAGCCCTGAACCAGACTCGAACCCGAGTGCAACAGTGGCATGTAGGTGCTGATGTGATAACTCACTACACCATGGTGCCAGTTAAAGTTGTTACTCCTTTTTGCTAACAATTTAGCATAGTTTTACTATTTTAAAACACACACTATTTTAAAATGGTGTGTGTTTTATAGGCGTAACGCCAAACATAGCCCTAGACTGCGACAAAACAGTAGCAAATACGAGGTAAAATTTCACACATTTCAACACGTCGGATTGGTTCCATTATCAGTTATCGGTTTTGTAATATCGGATCCACCAATGTATGGCACTACCTTATGGCCATTTAGAGAACTGCATGCAAGAGCATCTTTATGCCACTGAATTATTACATCACAGCAGAGGTGGGCAAACTCGGTCCTGGAGGGTCGGGCTGTCCTGCAGAGTTTAGCTCCAACTTGCCTTAACACTTCTACCTGTAAGTTTCAAGTCTACCATGTGTGTTTGATTAGGATTGGAGCTAAACTCTGCAGGACACCCGGACACACCAGGACCGATATTAGACACCCCTGGTTTACAGTCTACTTCTGCTAGCTAACCAAACTAAACCACAATACAGAAACAAAGCTTTATCCCAAAATTATATGATTCTAGTTGTTCTTTTATTTGTTGGAATTATTTATACATTATTATGATCTTTATTTAAAAAAGTGTTCAGTTGTGTTCAGTTGTGTTCAGTTGTGTTTAGCTGTAAGAGAAGTAAAATGACAGGATTTACAGTGTTTAAAATATATATATATATCTGTTTAGTTCGGTTCTGCTGTTATAATCGGGTCAATAATAAATATTGTTTTCTCGATAAACATGCAAGAAATTGAGATCGCTATCTGTTCTATAACGAATCAATATCAGTTGATCTTTAGTTAGAACTTATTGGACTTCTACGGTTTGCTAATTAAGACGTCTTCTGAAACATGTCTCTCGTGTTTATAAATTACTCCGAAAAAATATCTATAAAGGAGAAATCAAACAATTTATATTTAATTACTTCACTAAATCAGTGAAAGCTCGAATAATTACGGCTCTGGGATGTTGATTGGTGGATCAGGGTTCAAGCTCCAGCACTGCAATACTGACCCTGTGCTCTGGCCTCAGTTCTCTAAGCAGAAGCTTTCAATAAATGGATTTTGCGGCGCTTTGATTTACAAGCAACAAAAAAAAGCTAAAAAATTAAAGTCTATGGCGGCTACAACCTCATTTCCTGCACTGGCGAAAACTAAGATGATGAAAACATGGAAAAAATGACATCAGGATCTGTAAGGCTCCACCCCTGACCCATTTCTGCTGCCCTCGGAGCAGGGTTGATAACTGATTACGCACATGAGTGGTAAATTTGATTGCCCTTAGCTCTTGGTGCCTCTGGCGATGATATGAATGTTCTGATCCGCGCCGTCGCTCGCTCGCTCTCGCACCTTTTCATGGCCTCTGTAATTACCGGCACTCTCTATAATTAAGCTCTATAAATGAGCCAACATAATTATCGCTATGATATGCTGAATAAACGGAAGCTAACAGGTAAACGGGTTCTGCTCTTTGTTGGGGAACGGAAGGTGGATGCTAATGTGCTATCTGAACTAGAAAAAATAAAGTTAATTAGATATGACCCAAATATTGTGATATTATTGCAGGGTTGTGTGTGTGTGTGTGTGTGTGTGTGTGTGTGTACTGCTTTATATATCCGAGTAAGCAAAAACACAAGAATACTCAAGGCCTACAAGTTCAAGCTAATTTGAACATTGCGCAAAGTCAGTTTTCATAAAACGCAGGCTACAAATCATTCCAGTGCGTCTTTATTGTTTACCCAATTAGATCAACATGAATGCGGTCTCTCTTTTTCTTTTTTCTTTTTTTTTATTCCTCCATGAAAATAAAACGGATGAGTTATTACAGCGCCGCTTCTGATTGCTCGTATCCATTCGGCACAATTTTTGATTACAGCGCTTCTTCTAATACATTAGGGTTATATATTAACAGTTCATTTCCAGGGACTCGGACAGCGGCCGCTCGGCGTAAACGGATTAACCAACGGGTGCGAGCGGCGATATGGTGAAGTTTTCTGTGGGGAAATGCTTACTTCACATTTATAGCAGGAATCTCCGTTGTCAGCACTTCATAACTGTCAGAAATAAAGCTGTAACTTGCAGTAAGTGTAATTCTGTGCATAACTTCAAGACGAGATGTGCTTTCTTTCTTTTTTATCAGAACTGTTCCATCAGAAAACCAGAATAGTCGTGTCCATTTTTACAGATAGTGACAGTCTAGAAATTTGATGACATCAAGAAATTAGTAAGAGTAGTAATTTGACACGCTCCCAATGTAACCCTCGACTTACGATGGGGTTACATTCCAGAAAAGCCATCGAATATTCTAAATTAATATGGGTATAGCGCCTAACCCTAACCATATGATGGGTTCTAGAGTAGCTTAAAGGGAACTGTAGGTAATGTTATTTTCAAACAAAAAAAAGGGGTTTTGAACAGCAAATCATGATATGGAAAAGTCGCCCTTTAATGTTATGATTAACTGAACCTGAACTTATCCTAAACACACAGGCAGCTTTTTATTATCCAAATCGGTTAAAGGATTGTTAGGCGGCGATAATCAGGTCAACTGGAACACCACCAATAACACACACAATCTACTTGCTACTTTGTAAGTAGAATGACATCTATGCTAATATTAGTCTGTTTCTTTCTTATTCCGAGCTCCCCGTCGCTACCAGAGTCTGTATCTAACCCAGTTGGTGGATCAGCACTTACATGTGACCTTGTCTTCTAGACTGCAATCTGGACAAATTCACAGGAAGCAGAATCTACACAATCTAATCTTTACTGCAGTATGAAAAAACCTGCTGCTTCATCTGCTCAGAGGAGAACTGACCCCCCTGACTGAACCTGGTTTCTCCCAAAGGTTTTTTCTCCATTCTGTCACTGATGGGGTTTTGGTTTCTTGCTGCTGTTGCCTCCCCCCCCCTCCGATTTGCTTAGTTGGGAACTCTTAATTTATAGATACGAGTTAAATTGAACTTTTACTTTTATTGTTTAATTTTTCAATATTGTCCTTGTATTAACACACTTTTTTACTAGTTAATCTCGGCAGCTGCTTCAACACAACCTCTCCTGTTAAAAATGCTTTATAAAAGGGTAAAGGAGCTTATTTGTCATTTGTACATTTTTTTTTGCATATCCCAGCTTAGAAGGTTGGGGGTCAGAGCACAGGGTCAGCTATGATACAGTGCCCCTGGAGCAGGAAGGGTCTTGCGCAAGGACCCAACAGTGGTAGAATGGTGGTGGTGGGGCTTCAACCACAATCTTCCAGGTCATCCAAACAAACAACAATGCAGTGCCTTAATGATTTGAGTCACCACTGCGCAATTAAGGTTCCTCAATAAGGGTGCATCCTGGCCGACAGATGGGTGGCTGTAGATGCAGGTTCTAATAATATAACTCTGTTATCACATTTTTTTGGCATGCAAAATTGTAATAAATATTTTTTAATAATATTTGGGTTGTGCAGTCATATAAAAGCTGAGAAAATAATCAGTCAATATATCATCAAAGAGTTTATCTATCTATCTATCTATCATCTTATCTTCTTCTCCAGCTCAGTACAGAACTGAAGGAGAGAAAAAAATCCACCTTGTCAGAAATAAACTTATAACAGCTTATAGTCAGTCCATCCATTTTCTCTGAGAATGACAAAAATTTAGCTCGTCCATCAACCCCATTCCGAGCCACAATGAGGTCAAACAAGTAGATTGCAGTCTGTGCCAAAGCTTCATTGACGTTCCTTCTGAAACCTGTAATTTATCAGCAGACGTCTAGCACTTGCTGGAATGGCCTTATAAAATCAGATCTGCGCTTGGTGGAGGTGTGTAATTTGGCATTCTGAGACCAATTGCACGCAGGGTTGAAAAAAAGTTGTGAGGCTGTGAACAAAACGAATGCTCTGGAGGTCACCGGGAGCATTGATAACAAGAAACGAGTGCTTGCTGACTGAGTTACAACGTCCTACATGACAACAGTTGATATACGTCGCAAATAAATCTTTCTCAGTCTCGTACACGCTGCTCGTATACACATGCGCCGACACGCCAGCAATTTCGAAAGCGAGTGAGGGCACCGGTTCTGTTTTTTTCCTGAAGGATTGTCTCTAACGAAGGTTTAAACAGCCTTGTAATGTTGCTAATTAAAAATAGATAAATAATTAAATAACATGAAACCTTCTATGCTTGAAGCTTAATTTTCTCCTGGGTAAAATACACAAGATAATTGAATATATGAAAAATGTAGAAAAAAACACACCAGAAGGCTTAATGAAAGCTAGATCAAAAGATTGTTTAATATTCAACAGTGCTATCCATAACAATGCCGAGGGTAAGTGAACAGTATATTCACTGAATTCCCCACCTAGTAAAACACACACAATGCCTTACAATTAAATGCTGCACACACTAGACATCATACTGCACCTTGATTAGACTATAACTGGAGCTCCTGCTTCGGCCATCCTGATCCCCGGTTTATATTCAGAGACTCATCTGCTGTTCTAAGGTCTACAAGTACTTGCCCCATCCAGAATTAGCTTACACCATTTGGATGCTACTCAAACCTTCAGGCTCACAAACCGCGACTTCAATCCAGATGTTCCTCCTGCCAACCTGAGACCTAGCGAATGCCTGTTGCTATTCAAATTTAGCTCCTGCCATATAGGTTCTTTCCACCCATCTTGTGGTTCAAGGGGTATTTCTACCATCCAACTTCTGTCCATGCTAACCTTGACAGCCAACTCCTGTTCCTGCCATCTGGGTACAATTTCGAACCTGAGGCTCAATGATTCTTTTCCTGTTTCTGCCATCTGGGTACAATGTCTAACCTGAGGCTCAAGGGTTCTTGCTTTTATCAAATATTGCTTAGGCCATCTATGCCACAGTGTTCAGGTCTTAATCCTGCAAACGTGTGGTCCAACAAATCCTACTTTCTTTTAAAGCCTTCTTTTTTAACAATCCTGATAGCTTAAAGGTTCTCCCTCATCTTTAACAAACAAATACACACCTGCTTTACTCAGGGTTTTACACCCACGTCATCCTTATGATCACCTTTTATTCCTAGTATTTAGCAAACACCCTTATTCAGAGTGATTTACATTTATCTAGTTTTTATCTGTTTGTGCACTTGAGGGTTTGCCTTGATTAGAGATGCTGGGAAATAAACTCTCAATTATCTGATGAGCGGTCCAACTCCGTAACCAGAGGTACCCCTATCATCCTTAGACCAAAGAGCTTCTGCCAATTGGACCAAATAGTACATTTCTGGTCTACAATTTCTTATTCCAATCAGGAATCCTGCCCTGCCATTGATCCTGTTTTTGCAATTCTGAGGTCTTCTATGGTCTGGATTGTACTACTGCCATTTTAGACAAAAGTCTTTAATTGGTTTCTGATACCAAAATCTGCTACCAAGGTTCTAGTATGAGAGTTTTAAGATTTAAAAAGATTACACACTCCTGTGACTTCCTGATTTATATTCCTGCCTCTTTGGGGTGTACACCTTTCCTTCAACAGGTTTCCTAGGTCTAAAATCTTCTCCAAACCTGTGCCTGCACCTGCTTTTCTGTCCCCCACATGATATTGCTGTCTCTTAAGTGTTTGGCTCCTGATTATTAGCATTATTTTCCTCCACCCATGGCAGAGGTATGCAGGATATGTAAATGTTGCTCTCCGACCTCTTTTTCCACATTGGTCCAATCAGAGGATGTGTTATAGAAGCTGTTCTTATTCCTGTTTATAAACAAACCTGATCGGATACAAGTGTTTGATTTGACAAAACTTCAAGACCTTTGACCTAGACTATATGAATTCCTGGCATAACAAGTACTCATAACTTACCCACCTTTTCCTTGATTTTTACATATAAACTAGAACCCTCAGGCTGGTTATCTCCGGATTACTCACAGGAAAGGAACTCCTTTTGGAAGTATTGTCGAGTCTATTTTTTGGTTAAGATAGAAATTCCAGGAGGGAAAACCAGAAGATCTCCATTTGCAGTGTTTGAACAGCATCGAAAAGTATGCTGAAGTGGGAACAGGCTTATCGGTATTAGCAGTAGTAGCAGGTTCTTTACCGACGCTTCAGTGGGAAGCCACCTCCTCACCTTGGTTTTTGACTCCATGACCTCAATATCGCTTCGCCATTTCACCAACCAGATTTAGTTACATTATTGAACACCATCACATGCTGGGTAGACTTCTCTCTCCCACTCTCTTCAACTGTCTGTCTCTGTCCATCTGTCTGTCTGTCTGTCTGTCTGTCTGTCTGTCTTTCTGTGGTTACATTATTGAGCAGCAATACTTTAGTACTGTTGTTGGTTTTCTTTTCTATCTGCCTCTCTAGAAAACTTTTATTTCATTACATTATTGAATAGTGCTGGTAATGTTCTACCTCTTTCTCTTGCTGTTCTCTCTCTCTCTCTTCCTGTCTCTCCTCTTCTTTCCTTTGATCTCTTCCTCTCTATCCCATTACCTTATTGAGCATCAGCACTAGTTCAGTACAGTCATTAAGAGGGTTGTGTTTCAGGGATCGAAGAACCTGTAAAAACTTCTCCTGAAAGCAGAACTCTGTATTACCTGCATAATGGTTCCTTAGGGGTTATTAAGACAGTTAAGGAGTTCCTCTGGGGTTATTGACATTGTTGAGGGTTCATCTGGGGTTATTAACATACTTAATGTTCCTGGGGGGTTATTTGGAGTTAAGGGTTCATCAGGGTTTATTAGGTATCTTAAGGGTTTATCAGGTGTTATTATGATAGTTTAGGGTTCCTCGTGGTTTATCTAACTAGTTTCTCAGAGGTTATTTAGATAGTTATGGTTGCTTTGGTTATTTAGATGGTTGAGGGTTCCTCCAGGCTTTTAAAGACGTTATATTTAAAAGAATATTCATGTTAGGCATTTATACAGAAACCAAATTTGTCTTAAAGGAAGCGGCTGTAGAGCCCTTTCACCATTCACTTCTGTTCTGTTTGTCTTTCTCTTTCTCTGTTTTGGCTTTATCTGTTTATCTTATTCTGTCTTTTATCTCTCAATCTTTCACTTCTTTATTTTTTGCTGATCTGTCATTTTTTTTTTTCTTTTTTCTTTAATTTGTGACTTATTCTGTCTCTCTCTCTTTCTCTCTTTCTTTCTTTTCTCTGTGGGCATCTTGTATTTTTTTTTTTTCTTACGTCATGACATTTTTATTTCCCCTCTCTGTTTCTTTTTTTTTCATTTGTCTTGTTTAAACTTTCCCATTTCTCTCTCTCTCTCTCTCTCTCACACACACACACACACACACCACACACACACATTTTGTCATCTTTCTCTGTCAGTTTCCTTCCTCATGACTGTTGACCTTTTGTCTTGTGTCACTGTGCATTTATTTGCATAAATACATGAATAATAAATAAATAAATAAATAAATAAAGAGGAATTTCTGTCATACAAAACACAGGAATCTGAAATTACATTAAAATGCAATAGAAGTAAAATTGCTTTGGGACACAAAAGACACATTCAGCGTGTTCAATTATTCAGCGGAAATCTTTATGGGCCGAAGCGACGCGCGTCCCGTTATTGCATATGTTCTCCAAAAATAAAAGTGAGAAGCAATCAATGTAGTTCATTAACTATTCGTTAAAACATCAAAGATAAAATCCTTCCAAAAAAACACACACACACACACACACACACACACACACACACACACACTCGTACCTTTTGTTCTCTTCACTTTGATTCTTTGCAAATGGGAATTAATCATAACAATAAAAGTGAAATGAACTAATGATGAAATGATAATAAAAAAAAAGTTTTTAAACAAAGAGGGTGGGGGGAAGAGAGGACAAGAGAGAGAGAGAGAGAGAGAGAGAGAGAGAAAGAGTGCGAGAGGGGGGGAGAAAGAAAAAAAGAAAAGAGAGAGAAAAA
>VCAZ01000222.1:142500-145100 GCA_005784505.1 Bagarius yarrelli
AAGAGGGAAAGGAAAGAGAAAAGACAGACTCAGACTGCTCTGACCTCATTCCCTCTTTCAGGAGGGAACCAGTGCAACCAGTAAAAAGAGCCGAGAACCTCGTTTCATTCAGACTTCCTGATTATTTAAATACCAGTAATAGTTTTGTACAGTTATTTTAAAGTGCAGAAGTGTGTGTGTGTTTGTGTGTGTGTGACTTTTCCAGAGGTAAGTGTTGAATTTCTTTGTACATCGCAGCACAGTGAGATTCACTCTCAGCCTTTGAAGCCTCTCGCCCCCGGTTGCTAGGGCTGTTTTGGGAAAATGGCGAGGGCTCGTTTCTCACCACCAACAATGTGGAGAAAGACTGGACTTCCTACCGAGAGTTTTCTCATTACTACATACGGAAAGTCGAAAGCACCGAGCGGAAGAGCTGAACACCGAGCCGGAGCAGACGTTTAAGCGCTCGATCCACTGTTCGGAATTTAAAGAACTGATTTCGGAGGTCAAGGTTCAGATGGATTCATTTCTGGAATTACCGGAATTCCAGCACGTCAGGAAACAGGAAACAGGAGATACTGTCACATACTGTCACTATTAAAACACGCCCACTTTCACTGCAGTTTGCTTAAAAAAAATTTCAACTTCTCTTATATGTGGCTTTGTGTACCAAAAGTATGTACACCCCTGACCCACATACAGCATTTGTACTTTTAGAACATCTTATTTCAGTCACCGGATGTGTTTAATCAGTGGGAAAGAAACCACCACTTCTTCTACTCCAGAACACCCAGAACACAGCATGTCTTCATGGAGATCAGGGGTTTTGTGCACAGGAACATTGTCGTGCTGGAACAGGGTTTGAGTCTTACAGTGAAGGAAGTTGAACGATACAACGTACATTTTTTTCTAGATTGTATTCTAGAGTGTGTACCTCTCCCTCTCTTTTCTCTTTTTCCTTTTTCTTTCTTCTGTCTCTCTATCTTTCTCTCTCTCTTTTCTTTCTCTCTTGTTCTCTCTCTCTCCACTCTCTCTTTCTCCTCTCCACGTTTCCCTGTTTTTCCCTCTCTCTCTGTCGCTCCCTCTCTCTCTCTCTCTCTCTCTCTCTCTCTCTCTCTCTCTCTCTTTCTCATTTGTTTCTTACTGTTCGGCAGCAGATTTCAGGTCTTGTGAAGATGATAGGTTGCCAGGTATTTCCCTCCTAACCTCAGATTAAATAATAGACCCTGTTTAATTGTGCTGTCTTTTACAATCAGGTTCCCCGACATTCGTTTCTGAAATCTCATTTCATTTGTTGTTGTTTTGGATGTTTTGATACTTCAGTGTGAAAAGTGAGTAAACAGAATTTACATTGTTTGGACACTCTTTTTTTATTAATAAGCTCATTTTCAAGGCTTAAGAGAAAAACAAGATATTACAGTAAATCACTTGGAACTAAACAACACCGGTGTTTGGAACACGATCTGAACATCGCGAGAGTTTATTCAGAAGACGTTACCTTTTGGAAAACTTAAAATAACAATATTTATTTTACTAATATTTTAACAAAAAGTACCTTAATTCCTGGAACCAGCAGGTCCACCAAAAAAAAACCTTGAATCGTCTAATATAAACTGTAAATTTTAATTATTGAACATTTCACTTTTCTATCAATTTAACTACACATCATGTTTGACCTCCTTACAGTTGCATCTAAAAAAGCCAATCATACGACTCCACACCACCAGGGGGCCCCAAATAACGGATTTATTTTTTGTACACTGTACACAATCACGTTAAATAATAATTTTGTACATAAATTGTATAAGAATTAGTTTAATGCGAAAAGTAGAAGTGAAGAGCACGAAGGTTGCAGGGGCCGCTGCCGTGTTGCCAGATCCAACTATTAGAAACATTTTTCAACTTTTCTTTCTTACTGAATTAAATTTTGTAGTAAAATAAAGTGAAAAATTTACTGTTTAAATTTAGCGATATCTTATTTCTAAGACCAAAAATTTGGATTTAGCTCGCTTAATGTTTTTACTAAAACTATTTTAAAAAAGTTTTAGTTCTTCTGGCAAAAAAATCTAAAAAAAAAAATTCTGTCTGGCACAAATTCTGTCTTTTATACCTTCTACCTTTGTGTAGGAATGATAGGAATTTGCACCTTCTGACCAATCAGAATTCAGGACACATGAGAAAGATTGTTACTGCATCCAAACATAGTCGTGTCAGGTTACGTGTTGATGCAGCTTTTGGTGGGCTCGTCCATTCGTCCTTTCACTCATTTATCTGAAAGCGGCCAGCTGGGCTGTGGTGTGTTTCCACGGAATCGTTTCACACAGTTTATTGTGTGTTGTTGTGGCACAGTGGTTCTCCGGGGAACCGGGCCTTGTTTTCGGCCCTTCTCTAATCTCCAGCTGAATGCAAACCAGCCCATTGTGTGGCGTTGAAAAGGCAATATAATCTAACGCAGTGTGTGCCAAACCCTGCCGAGTCTCATCCAGACACGGACACAGCCGGGCAATAGCCTCGCTATTCCTTCAGAAGTTAAATCCATGTTCTATACCTGCGACCGGCGCTGTATTAACCTAAACTTCGGCCTGCTTGATGGAAAGCGTGGCTTTGTTAGATTTTTTATA